>VYZW01023980.1:3662-27530 GCA_013401315.1 Balaeniceps rex
TGTGGAACAGCCAGCTGATTTGTAATGCTGTCTGTTCATACTCACTTCAAATGACTGTTCAAACAGAGCACTGCACACCTACTTCTCTACCATATTCCTTCAGCAGTACTTAACAAATCAGTTCCCCAGAAATCACTGTTCTCCTCCTCACTGAAGAGTTGCTGCTCCAGCGCGCACAGAGAAAGTCAGTCCTGTGCCTCAGAAATAGCTGAAATACTGGCATTCACTTCAGTGAAGTCTGTTTATAACTGAGAGTATTATAGCGTCCGCAGCTCAGATCTTGACTAGCCATCTCTGCTTGTAAAAGTTTTCATCACTTCTTTTCACAACAGAGAGCAACACAGAGCAAGGCTCTGCATATGGACGTGCATATGTACATGGTATTGCACTTGTCTCCATTTAAAAATTAATTGGAGGGTGGAGGAATATTTCCTCCCAATGTTATTGTTGCTCTCTTAGAAATTGTATCTAAACTACTGTGCCAAAAAACCTCAATAATTTTATACAAATGAAGCCTAGCAAATACTGTACCTTCCTGTAATGTGGATGTCTAAAAGAAGACTAAATGATGATGATTTCAGTGTCAGGAGATGTAATCATACAACTAGACCTTAAAATAGCAGCAAATCTAGCTCTAGAAGGAGATGGTAAAGAGTAACTGTAATAAATGTACTGCTTTATAAAAATGAATATTTGAGTTATGAGAAGTTTGAACTAATTCCTGTGTGTGTAAGTGTAGGTACAACTTGTAGCCCATAGTAATTTTGTTTATAGTCCAGAGCGTGTGTTTGGATGTAGGTTCCATATTCTGCAACAGAATAACCACTCTCTCTGAAAGCTGATGGGACTGGGGAAGGGGAAAGCAAGCTCAATATGCGACAAGAAAGATTTAGCCTCTGCAGAAATACTGGATTCTACTAGACAGTGTAATCAATGAAAGGATTTAGAAGAAAGAGCCTATGGAGCTCTTTAAAGCACAAAAAAGGGACATTTATCTGCATTATGTCCCTTGCTGCAGTTCACATTTTCAGCTGGCTCAGTGTCAATAGCAGCTTATGATTCTGTTAGCTTTATGCAGGAAGAAATCATACCTAGATGATAGGTGTCACTTGTGGATTTTTCTTTGTCTTTTTTCCCATGCACTTAGTCTGCAGCGTATTAGCAGGTTATTCTCCTGTATTATTGAAAGATGCACAGCAAATGTAACAGAGGTAGTTGGTAAATAGGTATATATTCAATTTACAAACAGTTCTGAGTAGTTTAGCATTCTTATGGCTTCTGCTTATGGCATTAAATTGAGGTGAACAAATGGATGGCATGAACTCAATGAAAGAAAAAATTGCCTGATTTTAATGACTGAGGTACAGTGGGATACATCGGACTGGTAACTACTAGAACAGCAGATCACACTCTTCTGTCAGGGAATGGTGTGATTTCAGAAACGGGTTTTAAAGGGGAGGTATTTGGTATTCTGTGTTTTAGCAGGTTGGTCTTTCCTTATAGAAACCTGAACTAAGTAGATAAGCTTCATAAATATTTGATTCAAATGATGTTTCCTCTGTTTACCTTTCCACATTCATGCCCCTCAGCCTGAGTTTTGGTTAAGCAGAGGAACCTGAAGTTAAATTATGCCAAAGCACACACTTGCTGCGCCAGTCACATTTCTGTAATGTAAATACAGACAGGTAACTTAAGAAAGATCAGACAGGGAAGAGTTTGTGTACTGTGGGTACTGCACCAAGCAACATAATATTGTGGTGTTCACCTAGTCTAGGCCTGTTTGAGGTAACTGTTTGTTAATTGCCCATGACTGGATGTAATTGTCTGGCGATCTTTCCAGGTACTGTCTGAAATTAACTCTATTTGTTATTTTAAGTTATATCAGGGAAGCATATTTCTCAGACTCTAGCTTCTTGCAGCAATGACTGGCTTCATTGCTGATTCATATGGAGATGTAGCAGTCTGTTCTGTAATGCTGACTTGAAATTGAAACTATAATACAGACCGCACACAGTTTCCCGTAAGAAAAATAAATAAAACATCTTTCCTCCTTTCCAGGCANAATGGCTAGAGTGCATCTTCATTAGCTCTGCTATCTGTTGTTCTTAGGTATGACTTTGTTTTCCAGCTGACAGAAGTCCTAAGCTTAAACACAAGTCACAAAAGGATTTGCACTCCAGTTAGTATTTGAGGTGTTTATAATTATATCGCAGAACTCAAAACCAAAGGTGGCATATATTTACTGAGTGGCTGCAGAGATCTGCTCCAAGTCCAGGTGTTTCTTTAAGTTCAGCGAGCTGGAAGCTTCTTTTTCCCTACATGTTTTCCCTTGATGTTGTTTCTGCTCCATATCTAAGCACCAAGTCTGACACAACACAGTGGAGAACATCCAGAGAAATTTGGAAGAGCAGCTTTTCCCTGTCTGGAACTCTGAACCCAGCTATTGCTTGTGGACTGCTGTTGTGCCCTTACTGGCCTTTTTGGCTCTACCTTAAGGTGGGAGCAAGTACAGGAGTACTGGGCCACTATGACAGTGGGTTTTGAGGTGCTGTTGCATCACTGCTATGGAGTCTGGAGCTGTGACACAACACACAAACAGGACAAAGTGTGCTCACCTCCATTTCTGCAAACCCATGCAGATCTTTACATCTGAAGTAGCCATGTCAGCAGGAGCTGGTCTCTGTTCAATGTCTTGATGAAAATATTAACATGACGATTCATAGTCCATTTTATCAGTCACTGTTCAGGGGTGGAGTGTGTCTGTGTCAGGGGGAACTTAACAATAAAACAGGTTTTCCTCTTAGAAGACTTTAAGTAGATTATGCAATGGATTTTTCTGATTCATCTGCTTGAATAATACTTTCAAAACGCTACTTTTAAAAGTACCTGTAGTATTAATGCCTTCTGAAAACTGTATTGTGCAGGAGAGCTGATAAAAGAAGCAAGCAACTTCATTGATGTGGTGGTGTACTTGGCTTTTCCCCAAAATGTAAGTAAGTTTCGTGTGTCTTGAGTCATCTTGCCATGAGCTGTGAGTGACTGCAGGATGGTGGACAGCTCTTCCAAGTGAACCTTCTAGGCTTCACTGTAAATTTTGACATTGTCTTAAGTATAGAGCAACATACAGAATCTGAGGACAAGGGTGTATTAATCCTCTTAAAAGTGATTGAAGCTTCATGTAAGTCAGATGACTTCCTATTTATCTTGCATAGGCCTTGAGAATGGTAAAATCGGTATAATTCCTGGAGTCCAGGAATCAGTTAAATCAGTCTGTCAATATACATGATAAAACCTGGTTTATTCATTTATTGAACCTTTCCTGGGCCCTTTTCAACATGTGGCATGGGAAAGGAGCTGAACTGTCACCTGGTGTGCATATACCTTACACGAACACAGAATCACATTGTCCTCTCAGTTCAGTAGGAGGGGGCTTTAATGTTTTCCAATTATATCTTCTTGCGACTTACATAATTTTCCCCTCTTTTTCAATGATAGTCCTTAGTTTCTAATGTACCCACTGCATAGATTCCCAGGTAAGTTTGTGGATCTTCCTGGACTGTAGCCAGAAGACACCTGCAAACATTTTCACCATCTGAACTTCTTAGTCCCTCTGTTGTTATGACAGTTTGTCTCCCATGGTATCCAGAATTTTTCACTTGTGATGATAAAGAGCTTCAGTTCAAGGCTCCAGCTGGTTCCTCTTGTCAGGTTCATAGCATAGGCAATGCACTTAACCCAGCTATTCAACTATTATATTTGAAAACAGTTTTGCTGAATGAAATAACAGCGATGTTTCAACCTTTGATTAGGCTGCTATGTTGTAATGTTTCTGCTAATCAGGCTGGTTCCTAGCAGGCTCTCTTGGGCCAGCCTCCCTGTGTCTTTTATCTTTTATATTAAATCTAGCACATAGTGTGGTGTCGAGGACTGGTCGTTATAGTCAGGCTTTATCAGGTTTAAGATGTCTCTGTCTTGGTGGTTACAGAAGAATGTGACCAGGGAGAAGCATGTGGAGATTGGTAGCAATCCCCACAGTTAAATAAGGCAGACAGCAGCTGCTGGTCTAGGTTTTTGTGTCAGGGCTGATGTGTTTTTTCAGCATCTGCTATCGAGTCTGGTTTAATCATTGGATCAGATCATGTGTATGAAATGGTAAACTGGAGCTTTCGGCAACTTGATCCATGTAAACTATAAAGTTCATGCCTGGGTTTTGTTGTGAAACTAGCCCCTTCATTGTCTGTCTGTCACCTTAGATGTTACTAACTGGAAAAATTGTTTCTCTCAGCTATTACCTTGGCATTAATGAGATATAAGGATAGGGCCTCAGTGTAATGGGAGATGCTGTTTATTATTGTACAGAGAGTCTGATATTCTTGAGCAGACTAATTGTATCCATGCTCATTTTCTCAAAGGGAATGAGGATGATAAATGGGATTAGAGGGACTCAGGGAACTTTTCTAAAGCCAGCCACTGGCAGTTGAGGCTGTGCAGGAAGAAACTGTATATATGTTTGTAAAACACTACACTGTTGAAGTAGATGGGGCTTGTTTCATCTCCTGGCCTCGGCAGTGTAAATGTTGTAGTTTTTCACGTGTTCTTGTGATTTCTGGGATATGAGAAGCACTGTCTTTTGGATCCTTTTTGGCTGTCAGCAAGAAGTCAGAGCTAAGGACTTGCCCATTCATCTTGACTGTTCTGGAATTTCCACTGGAAGCTCCTAGTGGATCAATGTTGTCTGTGCTAGGGCTTCCTTTTCATTCTACCTGAGACCTTATCTCTGCTATGAACAGGTTTAGGATCTTGTCCCTGGCAATTACATCACTGGCTTCTGCGCCTATTATGACTGAGCAGGGAGGTTTTTTTTCCTTGTGTTTTAAGTGTCCATGAGATTCATGTCACACAGGATCAGGGGGAAAAAAATTGTATTGGGAGGGACCTCTGAAAGTCTCTAGTCACGGGACCACTCTGCAAATAACTTTATCAAATATACAAGCCTGAGAAGCACATGTGGGCACAACTTGCAACAGCAGCAAGTGTGAAAGCCAAAATAAAATAACCCCTGTGTGTATATGTACACATCTGCATGTGTAATCATCTAAACTTCTCATCTCCAAGGTGAGAGATTTTGATGAGCAAATAGATTTTTCCCTTACCCACATCTTTGCTGCTTGCTCAACCCTGACTATAAATAGTCCCTTATGTGAATGGCTTCTGAAGCCTTGGGAAGAGGAGGAGGGTCTTGAGAAGGGGAAGGAAGTTCCTTTAGAAAATACCAAGAAACAGAGACAGATGTCCAGATACTTGGACACAACAGATATTTACACTGCTGGCTGAACTTACAGACCTACTCTGTCACACATAGCCATCGGCCGATATGTGTGCCTACATCTGTCACACACCCGTTTCATTCAGGGAATATGTACTGGAGAGTACAAACGTTCAGAGGCTCCCCTGTCCAAAAAACCGTATTTGCTCACTCTGTTAAAAGCAAACAAACCAACCCAACACAGACTCAAAGAGGAATGCAGAGTGGTAGGGACCTCTGAAAGTTTCTAGTCAAGCCCCTGCTCAAAGCAGGGCTACCTTGAAAGCTCGATCAAGTGGCACATGACCTCTTCCCATGAAGTCTTGAGTGTCTCCAGAGATGGAGATTCTGCAGCCTCTGTCGGGACAGCCTGACCCAGGGATTAACCACCCTCATTGGGAAACATTTTTCCTAACACCCAGAGAACTCTGCCCTTGCTACAACTTGTTGGCTCCTGTCCTTTTGCTGTATACACCTCTGAGAAGAGTCTGCCTTGGTCTTCTCTATGGCCCTGGAGGAGAGGGGCACGGTATTTGAAGAGAACCATTCCACCCCCTCAGCCCGCTCTTTTCCACACTGACCCACCTCTGTGGCCCTGCTCTGGACTTTGTCCAGGGTGTCAATATTGCTCTTGTTCTGGGGGGCCCCAAACTGGACACACGGTATTCCAGGTGAGGCCTCCCAAGCTGCTGAGCAGAGGGCAAGAGTCCCTTCTCTGTACTTGGCAGTTGCTACACTCTTGCTCAGGTCGTGGTCGGCCTCTTCAGCACTGCAAGGGCACACTGCTGACTCATGCTCGCCTTCTTGCCCACCGGGACCCAGCCCCTTCTTGACGCGGCTGCCACTGGCCTGCCAGCCCCAGGCTATGCCTTGAGCTTCCTGAGGTTCCTGGCAGGCCATCCCTCCAGCTTTCCAGGGGCCTTCTGAATGGCAGGGAGGGACCTGTGTCGGGGTCACTCTGAAGGACTGTGACCTTCCGGCATGTCAACAGCTCCTTCCAAGTTGGTGTCACCTGAGAACCTCCTGAGGGCCCACTTTGTCCCATTGATTAGGTTGTTGCTGAAGATGCAGGAGTGAGGTATAATGCATGAGGTGTAATGCCTTGTACTGTTTTCCTGGTCTCAGGTCCAGTCATGAATTGCTGCAGGTCTCTGAGTGGGAGTTCATCTTATGAGAACCTGCTTGAGGAAGATCCAGTTGTTTCTGAGGAGCAGCTGTCACTGTGTACCTGGCCTTTGCTAATGCCTCCCTCCATTCTGACCCTACTCAGTCTCCTGTGTGGGAGAAGCTGGCTAGGCCAGTGTCCATGGACCTTTAACGGGAACTTTGCTTTTCCTGGATAGATTCTGGGATGTCCCCTGCCCCCAGTACTCCTGTTGGTATTTTGCAGTTTGACAGGCTTTGAATGATGAGTTTGCCCAATGACAGCTCCCAATGCAATCCATTGGATTTATTCATCTTTTTGTACAAAGCATTTCAGCTGAGGAAAATTGTTTTATGTTTGGAACTGTTGCAGAGTTCAGCAGGGGTTTGTTTTTTTTTTTTTGTTTGACCTGTTTTAGAAAGAAAATCTGCAGGGAGAATCTTGCTTGATGACTAATTATTTGTTTGCTAATAATCTTTTAATTTTCTTTCATCAGTTAATTCCCTCACGGTTAAATTTTCAAAGCCTCATCTACTAGGATCTTCTAGAAGCCCCACTATCCCTTAATTACAGTTTTTTGAATCCCTACAAAACAGCTGTAAAACTAACTTCTATTGAATGTCCTGGTGTTTTGGGTTTTTTTTGAGTTTATGTATATGTGTTGATAGTTACTCTTAGACTTACTTATGATTTGAAAAGTTAGCTTCAGATCTTTTGTGAAATTTACCATCACAGTTATCTGAAGAGACAAGGTAGCTTACTGCAACTTCAGTAAGATATCATTTAAGATCTTTTGAGGCCATAGTATCAGTTTCCCTTGCACCCTTTTTAGAGTCACCAATAAAGCTGCTTATTTCTGTTAGATTTGATGTTTTATCGGGAATGGAACCTTTCACACTAGTGTGGCTTTGCTAACATTGTGGTGTTCTCTCTGGTTTTTCCTCATTTATCTATTTATTAAATATCCTCTGAATTTACTTAACTACATGCCATGAATTCCAGTAGTTGCACATCAGGCATGGTCATCACTGGTAGGCAGAGTCTTTCTCTAGGGAAGTCTAAAGATGCTTTCAAAGAAACCCAACCAAAAATAGAGCTTTTTGTGTGCTAGGTTACTTTAGGTTGATGTTTGCTGTCTCAAGCTAACATATCTAGGCACACATTCATGTTGTGGAAAGCTTTCTTGGTACCAATCAGTTTATTGCTGTATATAGAATTAATTTTCTGCAAACAATCACTGTCTCATCATTCCTATACTGATATAAAGGATTGAGAGTAATGCATCTCTTTCAGGAGCTTAGGAATTAATACAGACAATTATATCAGAAATTACTCTTTACTAAAGAGTGACCTGGCTAACTCCAGGGGATTCAGAAAAAGCAGCTCTCCCTCCTAGGAAATGCTAGTTTCATTTTAATCTGATTTGGTTTTATCATTTATTGTTTCTGTTCTGACTTAAAACTTTCTGGAAATAAATGACAAGAAAGCCCCCTCCATGCAAGGTATTGCTACTACTTTCTTGGCTTTTTTTTAAAAGGTTTATATAGGTTTTTATACCTTATTCATCACCATATTTTCTCTGAATGCTTTACAGAGGATGCTAAGTGATGGGCATAACATCCGACACATGTGGTTTGTTGTCTTTCTGATAGTCTTCCCAGAGGGAAAATTGTGAGTGCAGTAGTGTGCTTACTTTTGAAGGAGTTTGGGGGTAGGAGACAATTTGTTTAGCCTTTGATTGAAATTCCTGGTACCTTACTGACCCCTCAGCAATTCTTCCTGAATTACTAGGCAGTTGCTGGCTGCTACCTTTTGCTGTTAATCCTAGCAACAGGCAGAACACAATAGCATTTCAGCATTTATTCATGTTCCTTTGAGGAGCCTTAAATGACAACTGACTTCTCTGTTAACTGAGGAGCAATAAATGAAGCAGTAAGATGACAAAAATCCAGCTTTCTGATATTAAATAGTTCACCTTAAGGTACTTACTGTTTATATGGACTTACAGTTTCTGCTATATTTATAGTCACACTGTATGACTGATGCCACACCTAACTTGTTTCCGTTGTACGTGGAGGGTATATAGTCCCAGGTGAGGAGAATCATGGCTCAGGCAAGCCATTGGCAGGACAAACTCCACATGCAGACATGTTTCACTTGCATTGCTCACGCTTTTTGGTAGCAGATAGTTTACCTTACCAGTATTGAGCCCACGCATTTTAAATGTTTTCTTGCCTTTTAAAGATTTGAGTTATTGTTTTCAGTAATGGTCTGTCTAGATGCAGGGAGCTGTATCTTTTAGCATGATGAATACTCAGCTATACTTGTTCTGGCATTGCAATGGCATTTCTTGTTGATGACAATAACCTGTCTCTCCCTTCCCACACAAACTCTGACATCATCATGGACTTCCAGCATGGACTCCACCTTTCAGAAAGGTAGGAACAAAAATAAGACCCAGACAGAGTAAAGGTTAGCAAGTAATTTCTTATTCTGTTTGTAGATTTTCTTTGGTGTCTGTGTACGTGTTAACTTTCAGACCTGTTAATATTCTTACACAGAGCTTGAGTCCTTTTGTCTTTGTTTTACTTTTTTACTCTAAGCCTCTGGTATTCATTACTGTATGGTTTGGTGCAGAGCCAGGCTTTGGAGTCCAAGAAGGCCATTTTGCAAACTATTAAAGTTTGAATTAGTCTAGCTTTTATAAAAACACTTGCATTTTCCCCCCCTTTTTCATTTTGTTTCCTAAATTAGCCTTGCAAATGGAGCATTGGGACTGTCATTGCCGAGATTTCCTCCTCCACACCTACTCCAAAGATCAAAGATGAATCATGGTCTTTCCTAGAGTGGCTTGGGGCCTGGCAAGCCTGGTGATTTGAAGAGAAGCCTTGATAGACATTATCAGTATTTTTTAAGCCCTGCTGTCTGACACAACTCTTGGTTGTTTTCTAGAAGGTTGTTGCTTCTTGAGCTGCTTAACTGATCTCTGAGTTGTGACAACTGACCAGGAGTTATGGCCTAACTAGAAGTACCTAGCATGGGGTAGGAAAAGGAGAGGAAGAGAGAAGATGAACCTGATGAACAAGAAGAGATTGCATTCTCTGTAGGTGGAGATGCTGCGAGATGCTGCATGGAAATCAAGGGTTAGAGACCGTATAGGAAGCACAGAGTTTTAAAGGCATTACGGAGAGTAAGGAGGTGGTCATAGGATGGCAGTATTAGTCAGAAAAGGGAATAGTTTGCACAATAAGGAGGAGGAAAACGGAGATGACAACCTCAGTTGTAGGTAGCATGTCATGCTGAACTCTGTAAATAGGTCAAATGCAGAATCTGACTTCCAATTATTAATTTATTAGGGAAAGCATATTGCAATTAATTCCTGCTATAAGCATTAAAATATATTTGTAATTGTAGCAGTATATATGGGTCTGGGTTTATTTTATTTTATTTCATTAATACTCTAGGAAGGGTATTCTGGTGACATGGTGCTTATGTATGAAACTCCCTTTGGTCTTTACAGGTGTCTTCTATCATGAGATGCTCTGGAAGACCTGAGGGGCTGGGTGGGTAATCTTTATTACTTCAAGTAAGCATTTATTATGTCTTTCTTTTCAAAGAATGAGAGAGTACTTTTGGCCCCAACACATCCTTGCTGGATTTATTCCACATACACTCTATTGTGAAAGGTCCTAATTTATTCATTTCATGATTGAATTTTATATCCTTTCTATTAAAGTTATTCTGCAAGTGATGCAGTCCACTGGATTATGGGATTGAGAGTGGTGAATAGCCTTTGTTACAGCATATTGTCAGAAAGGGTGAATTTCTTGATTTAAAGCTGATAATCAGATAAGCTCCAACAGAATAGTCCTAGGTGCCTCTTTTTAATACTGCATGCTTATCACTTACATGGCTGTGTGCATGTAGAGCTCTTCTCAAAACAGAGAGGCATTTTTTTCTTGAAGGGTTTTATCTGACACTCTGATTTGTACCAAGTAATACCTTACTGACAATTGATACCGTACAGAAGGTTGGCAGACTGGGTTTTAAATTAAGATGAGAACAAGAAGGGATTACAGAAAAGAAAGAATGATTTAAATTAAAAAAAAAAAAGGGGCAAGAACCAGAACTTAAAATCACACAGTCATTTGGGATTACAGTCACCTTGAGTTACAAAATGTTCTTTTATTCGTACTGTTTTAATTAGAGTGTTAAACAGTTTAACGAGAACAGTTCATGCATAAGTCTTTTTAAAGAAATGAATTTTGAAAGGAGACTGTTGTGAGAATGCAAAATAAACTTTATGAACGTGGCACTATGGGAAGCATTGAGACACATAAGTTGCCATCTAACTGTCTAGGCAGTGGATTTTTTTTTTTTTTTAACCTTCCTGTATTATGACTTCTTGCTTAGTCATCACCATTCGGCTTTCTATATGCAATTTTAGACCTTGGTTCCAGAATCCAACTGTGCCAGTTTCCTACCATCAGAAAATGTTTCAAATCAGTTAATTAATTTCTGCTATTTGTATCCTAATGGATATGAGTATGCGACTCTTATACATTACTGTCACTTAGCATTGAAAGGACTTAACACATCAGCCCCGAGGCTAGGAATTCTTCTATATGCCAGCAGTTGTGGGAATCACTGCTCATTTTGTCACTGCACTATGTGCCAGCAATACTAACGTAATCCACCTGGGTGGTTTTTATAAGAATGCTGTTTCTTGCATGTCGATACAATTTACAAGTTAAAATCTGTATTTCAAACAAACAAACAAAAATCTTGCACATACTATATCCACTCTTTAATACTTTATCCTTCCTTTCCCGATTCTGGTTTCATGTTTATGAATTGCAGGTATTCCTAATGCTTCCATAGACAGTTCTCCACCTGAAAAGCTCTGTTCTCCATCTGTCCCTTGTGTTTCACAGTTGGCATACTTGGATTGTTGCTTGCTGCTTCTTTGTTTAATTATTTAAAGTTCTGAAATATTTCTGATTGTTTATCTTGGGGGAAATTGATGCCAACCTGTTATATAATGTCACTGCAGAAAAGCTTTTGCAAAGGGAAGGCCTTGTGTTTCCCTTGGTGAATGAGCTCTGATTTCTGTAGGCAAGGGAGTTCTGCAGTTGAAGACTATATTGAGTGTCCTTATCCCCAATTAGCTCTACCTTATATTTAGACATTTCCAGCAGCCTATAGATCATGAGACCTAAATGTGCATGCTGTTTTACCTAAAAAACCCAAAAAACAAACAAAAAAACCCCAACCCTGCAAAAGTTTATCTGAGCAGACCAGAAAACTCTGTTCAGAACATGGTCAGACACGCTTATGCAGTATATCAGTTGTAATTTCACTGACTCAGCTGGAGTTGCAACAGAAGTTAATTTGGGTATATTTTGCTTCCTTTAAAAAGCAATAAGAGGAGGAAAAGAGCCCACAAATAGCTCCACAAATAGGTATTTTCAAAAATTGGCTAAGATTTACACACTTAAAGGAACAGGGAGATGAGGGAACGGGGCACTAGGTAAGAATATAAACTCTGAACCTTTTCTTTGCACTGGGATTATTTTGCAAGTGTAGCCTTCAAAAATCTGACTCCTATTAACATTTTTATAATTTTCCTTCCTTCTGGCCAAAGCACAGGGTCTTTGATCATTTGTAATTTTACACTACCATGTACAGTTAACATTTAAAAATACCTAGTTGTTTAATGCTGACTAGTGTGTATTCACAGCTACCATGCTTTTAGCAAGAAAGAGATATCTAAGTGCAAAACATATAGACCATTTTACAAGAGCTAGGATTAATGGACATGATTTCATAGAGGAAATAAGGCATTTTTTGTTTTCTTAAATGATGCTTTACTACAATAATCTGAAAATAAGAGTGTAAGTGCAGCTTCTGCTATACCAAGTGGTCGAAGTAGCACTTTTTTCTTAACAACATGCTGACTCTGATACTAGTGAAGAAAGGAATTTAAGTAAGGCAAGAAAGGTCTCCCTGCGTTTTCATGAGCTGACTTGTGGAGGCTGGGAATCTGGTGGTAAATGAAGGATACTCAGCTTATGGGACATAGAAATTGTCATATTACTTCAGGTCTTGGATCTCTTTAGTTTTGCATCTTTGACCTTGACAGTAACTGGAATCAGCTGCTTCCAAGAAGGTGCAAGGAGCTTCTTACTGTCTGGTAGCTGTAGTTTCACCTGTTGGTCAGATGTTTTACATCAGTACTGAGTGGATCTAGTGGACAGGGGCACAAAAATAAGTGAGAGAGAGAAACAGACTATGAATGAAATAAGCTGGCCACACACCTGTACTGCTTATGAGTTCCCACCTCTGAAGTCTCCTCTTGCCTGAGTTTGCTACCTGACTTCTTCAAAGGACCTTTGGTGATCACTGGGGTTGATGGAAATGAAAAAGTCCAGTGAGCCTGTTAGGATATATTTTATATTGAAACTTGGGCAACTGTTAGAAAATGGATCACACGGGTGTCCCTGGAGTACAAAGCTAAGGGAAAGGGCTGGATGGGGTATGTGGTGTCATTGGTTAAAAGAGGCCAGGACTGGGAGAGCAAGGAGGACATGTTCATTTAGTCTGTCCAATTTAGCTCAAAAGAGAACGCTGTCCATGTTAAATAAGCTGTTGAAAAGAAATACTGCATGGTAGATGAACAATAATCACAATTAGAGAAATGTTTACCAGTAATATGTAAAGGCAGATTGTTAATAAGAGCTTCTTTGGCCATAATATTCTAAAACTTTTTCAATTTGTTTGTGGATGCCGCAGCTGCCATCATGCCCAGAATTACCTTCAAAGTGAGCAAGCTAGCATTGTATTTCAGCAAAGAATATGGTCAGAGCAACCCTTTTAAGTATATGGCTGTAATCTACCATGTAGAAGTCATGCCATTTAAAAATGAGGACATTTTTAAGTGATGAAATAAGAAAGGATTGTGGGGTGAAAGGTCAGGGTGGAAAGACCAATCCCCTGAATGTTTATATCTTGTCCTTAATGCAGTTGTGAGATGCCCAGATCTCTTTTCTTGGTGCAAAGCAGTATCTGTTTTGCAAATAAAGTGCTAAATACTAGTTTGTCCTTCCTGCTAACAGTAGAATGGATCATGGGCTGCATCAAAAGAAGCGTGGCCAGCAGGTCGAGGGAGGGGATTCTGCCCCTCTACTCGGCTCTGGTGAGACCCCACCTGGAGTACTGCGTCCAACTCTGGAGCCCTCAGCACAAGAAGGATATGAAGCTGTTGGAGTGGGTCCAGAAGAGGGCCACAAAAATGATCTGAGGGCTGGAGCACCTCTCCTACGAGGACAGGCTGAGAGAGTTGGGGTTGTTCAGCCTGGAGAAGAGAAGGCTGCGGGGAGACCTTATTGCGGCCTTTCAGTCCTTAAAGGGGGCCTATAGGAAAGATGGGGACAGTCTCTTCAGCAAGGCCTGTGGTGACAGGACAAGGCCTAATGGTTTTAAACTAAAGGAGGGTAGATTTAGGCTAGATAGAAGGAAAAAATTTTTTACAGTGAGGGTGGTGAAGCACTGGAACAGGTTGCCCAGAGAGGTAGTGGAGGCCCCATCCCTGGAAACGTTCAAGGTGAGGTTGGACGGGGCTCTGAGCAACGTGATCTAGTTAAAGATGTCCCTGCTCACTGCAGGGGGGTTGGACTAGATGACCTCTAAAGGTCCCTTCCAACCCAAAGCATTCTATGATTCTATGATTATTACTAAAGCTGAACCTTCATACAGCTTTTCTGTCCTGGTATAAGTTTCATCAAACATGTACATACTCTTGTGCTGGATAAATTGGTAGAGGACTTGAGTTCTGTAACAGTGTTGTAAATAGTCCAGCTTATACCAATAAACATTTTCTTTCCACACACCAGAAGTAACAGCCTGGTTTCCGTGATCTGTTTAAGCTAGTCTAAGTTCACATGACCACTGAGAGACGGTCGTCTTCTGCTCCTCTACCTATACTGATAGTAGCACCTGTGTTCTCAGCTGGATCAGAGAGCTCATTTCATCAAAAGCTAATCAATTTGTTATTGGTTGGGGTTGCATTTATTCCTCCCCCCCTGCCGCCCCCCACCCCCACCCCCGAGCTGGTTTTCAGCCAGTTCAGTTTTCGAATCCAGATGGTGGCATGCCCAAGTAACCATGCTGTTGCCAGCAGTAGGGAGGCAGTGAGTTCATGCGGGCAGGAGAAGTAAAGGCTTGTCTTTTCAGCAGCAGCATTAATATAGGTTAATTTTAACCCATTTTGATGCTGTATGTTAAATTATAACAAAACAGATATTTTACATATCTGCCTAATGCAACATGTGAAGGCAAGAATATCATTATTTTGGTATTTATCGCAACCTTTACTGCATATGGACCAGACCTTAGCTGACATTTCATTAATTTGTACAGCTGTTGTATATATTAGGTATCTGTGATGTATGGTTAGAAAAAATCCATTTACTTTACATATTTCAAGACATTAAAATCAATATGCTATATTCAGTACTAAAATGACTATATGAAGTGACAAATACTTTTTTTTCTGTCTAGAGGTACATAAGGAATTTTTTAGAGACTCGTTTTTTTACAGAGCATAATATATGAGCTGTAGGGAGCTGTAATGACATGGTTTCATCAGAAGATTCGGTAATCTTTGGTTTATTTTGCCACCAAAGTCCCACGATGGAATTTTTCTTTTTTCTGCACTTTTGCAAATGGATTTGAGGCAGATTTCAAGTTCCAAGGCATTTAAAACTGATAAAATATTTACTAGCACAACAAATTCTAAAATGATTACAATTATTATAATTATTCTGGACAAAATCCTACAAACTATTGAAAAAGCGTGACTTGGAGCCAATTGGGAATGGCCTTCTGAATAGTACAGTGAAGGCAAGTGTTTTAAATGGGTCTTGATCATCTTATGGAAATTTAAGTGTATAACCAGAAGAGAACATTTCTGACACAAGAAATTCGGTTTGTGTTGTGGGTCCCTGGTTATCTGACTTTGTTTTCCCTTAGATCTATCAAAGAGAGAGGCTATCTTCCTGGACAGAAAGGTTATCTTCCTTGAAAGGAGTCTGGATAACTGTTTTTTTGAGGATTTATACTGTATTACTGCTATGCACCAGGGCTTCCTGATGTTTTTTCTGTGGATAAGGAGGGATTTTTCCTGCCCCTTTTCCTTCTTGCCCAGTGATGCAAAGTGCTGTTGCAGTTGGTGGCTGTCTTGGGGCTTATTTTGTTTCCCTTCTGTTTGTTGTCCCCTGAATCAGCTCGACTGGTTGCAACTTGAGAGGAGCTAAAATCAGGGTATATGGGTGCTCCTCGTGACACCGAATTGTCAAGTACCTGGCTGGTGTGCGTTTGTTTAGACTGTCGTTGTCCTATTCAGGCTCAGCAGGAAATTTGCTCTGAGAATGGTACAGCTGGTTTTTTGTTTGTTTTTTGTGGATTTTTTTGGTTTGGTTTTTTTGGCTGATTGGTTTGATTTTTGCAGTGCTCTAATATACGAGTCATGAGCCTTTTCAGATCTGCTCAAAGTGTTATCTAAATAATGCAGTGCCATTTTCAGGGACCTTAGTCTCTTCTACTCTCTTCCTATAGCACGTTAAATTTCTGTGGTGTGGTGTGTTGTGGGGTTTTTTTTGTGTTTTTTTTGTTGTTGTTGTTGTTGTTTTTGTTTGGGTTTTTTGTGTTTTACCAAAAGACATGATTTATGGTGCTGTGTGGAACAGATGTTGTGAATAAGACATCTGTAGTACTATTGCCTGTGATTGTGGGAATCTAGTCTCAGTGGCCTCAGAGATCATTCCCAACCTGTGTTACAAGAGATTTGCCTGAGTAAAATTTACATGCTATAGACATTGAACACTACCACCGCTCCTTACCCTTATACAAGAAAGAAAGATGAGCCTCTTCTGCATGGAATTTGGAGATAAAAAGGTATTTACTTCCACCGCCCTTCTCCACATCCTCCGTTAGTTCCTCTAACAGGAGTAATGTGTTTCTGGAATCTATGGGGGAAAAAAGGGTGGTAATTTAGAGGCAAAACATAGGGTCACGCTTTACCTGCTTCTCCTCTTTGATTTGTATGTGCAGAGAATCCTTGAAGAAACCAGTGCAGAGTCACGCTGTGTTAATTTTTGGGGGGTCTCCATCACAGCCATAAGAATCAGAGGTTATGGGGGAGCCTTGGCCTGAGCTCCCTTCTGGGTTGGGGGTTACCTTGGTATCCTACATGGCGCTTTGAGGAAGGCACAGGGAAAGGAGGCTGCAGGAGGATTTTTCCAAAAAGCTTCCAGCAGGTTTAACTGTGATAGGGGATAATCAGTGGCTGTTAAAGTCTGAATGCAGAAAAACTCCGGCTGAGATTTGACATCTTCTTTCTGAATGGGGGCTAAACAGAGAATAACAGCTTTGATCTTATAAAAATATGGAGGCTGGCTTTTAACTGAAGACATTCAAACTGTATAATTCCACAAATACTTGTGTAGCAGAGACTTGTCACTTTATAAAAGTGGTAAATAATCCTATTATGTGCTATAGTTGAATTTATAAAGGCTGAGTTAGGGACCTAATTCAAACCTGTTTATTCAGAAAAGCACAAACTGTATTTTGAAATGAACCCAGCACAAACTGGAATCTGAATCCATAGAAACAAATACTGCATACTGGAGTGAGCACAGCTTCTGTTGAATCATACTGTATGTATCACACACTGAACAGAATGTGTTGTATAAGAAGGTGTATATTCAGTGGTTACCAGTCAGCTTATAGCCCCATCAGAGGCTTCCTAGAATAAGTGAACCTTACTTGAGACACTTGTCTTGTCTTACATACAAAGTACAGCAATATTAGATTAAATTGTGGCATAAAATATTTTAAAGGTTGTAAAATATTCTAGTCCTTTTTAAAATTTCTAAGCCATCCTTGCTCTGTAAACTGCTTTCCAGTGATTGATGGTGGGTGGCATGGGGCTGTTTGCTGATGGAGCCCTTAAATAGAACACCAGACAACTTCAGATATACCTGACACTGGGAGGCAGGGCTTATCAGCAGCTCTGTCTTGTTTTCTGGGGAAAGGGCATAGGAAATATAGTATAGGAAGTATAGACATTAGGAAGTTTCATTTTTTTTTACCTGTGTAACTGTCAGACCTGGACAAACTTTGAACACAGATGGGAATCCAGTCTCGATTGTTTAAACAGAGAGAGATGATAGTCTAAAATTATGTGTATAGTTAAAAATGTCCTGATAATCAAAGACATGGAGTACATACAGTATTGATTTACTCACTTGACCAGTTCTCAAAGCTGCCTCCGATTTAGGAATTTAAATATGAAATTAAACCACTTTGTTTTGCTAGAATTTCTTTTGGGCCATTCATGCCTTCTTGATTAGTCACAGTTTTCCTCTTTCTCTGTCCTTCATTATGTGTTCATGCTTTGTTTTGGTTTTTATATTTGGGTGGACCTTCATGTCTTGCGGTTTTTTAATGTCTTGATAGGGTAACATAACTCCATTATTTTCTCTCAGTTTTAACCTGTTGTCTGCCTTTGCAGCCACCATCATCTATCTCTTCTCTCCTGATTCTTTGTCATGCCACGAGTGACAGTTTTGACACAATATGGTCTAAAATGGCAACGATGGACAAAAGATAACTTGTTTTTATATCCAGAACAAACAGCAGGTACTGCTAGTCACCCATAACACTTGAGATCAGCACTTGGCTGAAGAAAAACAGACTGACAGTGAATTCCAGAAAAGCTAAGATGATAAGGGTGGAGAAAGGAAGTCACTCAGCGCTCGCATATAGCATTTCCAACATTTCCACTTTCAATCTGAAGACAATATATTAAACTGTCTTTACCTGGATTTTAGATTCTGGTTTTCTTTTTTGTGAGGAATAGTCTTCTCTACAAATCACATTTCCTTTTCTTTTTTTAATTGATGTTCAGTCATAGTAATGTTAATATTCATGACCAGAGGCTTCAAAGTTTACATAAGATACGGTAAATCCAAAATGCCATGCACCACCTTTTCCATGATGCAAACTGCCAAAATCCCATGCTGTATTAGTTTCTCTCTTAATGCCACTTCTGTTGAGTTATAGGTTGAATTCAAGGTTTTGGCCTTGCACTTAATTTGAAATTAATTGGATTCATAAGGAATGTCATGAAGAGTATCAATGTGTCAACTATATTCCACCTGAAGAATGGAATTGCTAAGTGTTGAACTGAAAATAATGTTTGCGGGAGATGGATGAAGTCCTTTGGGGTGTGATCAGAGTACTTATAAACCTTTGTGTTTAAACCTACATCTCTGCCTTTCCTGTGAGACAAGCACAGACTATTTAGCAACAGTAATAATACTTCATTTACTCATTAGCCTTGTCCGTGCTAGTCCAGTGTCCTGACCATGATCAGTTCTTTTTGCACATTATATTTATCCATGAAGGGTCGTTCTATTAATAATCACATTGCCAGTTGGGTTAGATGTTGAGTAAAAACTACTGTGAAGTCTTCTGCTGTGCTTTATAAAGGTGAACAGGTTTCGGTGGTGGAACAACCCCTAAGGTAGAGCCAATTTCTGCATTGTTGTAGCAGAACAGAGCAGTCATTCCTGGGGAGGATACTTTTTGTCTGCTTTCTGCAGTCAGCTGAACAGAGGTCAGATTTGTTGGAAGCTGCTTAATTGTACAGGCAGCACTGCTCAGACCATGGAGCACAGCTTCATGCTGTTCTCTCAGCTGTCTGCTCCTTCTGCAATGATTGGCTCTGCTTCTTTTCAGCTGCTAACATCTCACTACAGGCCTTCCTGTGAACATGCTGCCTTATGGCTTGAGACCAATGTGTGGGCACTAATCACCATCTGGAGAGAGAATGAGATTCAGGGCCAGCTGAACTTGGCTGTAAGTAGCGTTTGAAGTGGGGCATGGGAGGCTGTACACCAGGCCACTGCTCTTTCATCCTGAAAAGCTTCGTTCCACCACTGTTCCCTGGCAGGAGGTGGCTCTCCAAGTGCCTGCAGGAGCCGTGGGAGCTGCTCGCTTGTACTGGGGCAGAAGAAGCTTGCACTGATCAGCCGCTCCGAGCTGGGCAGCCCTTCCTGCTTCAGCCTATTCCTGGGGGTGCTGAGGCGCGAACTGGTGTGGGGTGGGAACAGCCCCTGCACAGAGGGGCAAGATACCATAAGTCAGCAAGAAGCTCTTGCCTCAGGAGGCCTGGTGGACTATATTTTGCCACCACAAGAGACAGTGCTTCTGCGGAGTTTGGGAGTGTCCCCATCCAAAATACACATATCTGCAGAACACAGGTTTCAGGGAACATATTAATGCATGGCAGAGTATCTTAGTGCCTTTGAGTTGAATGGTTCATTTCCCCATTGCTGTCAGTTGGGGATGAGGGCTAGTATCACATGCTTGCGATTTTTTTTAATCCTACTCTGGATGCTTCCATAACTTAGAAAGGAAAATAAAATTGTATCGAGTATCATACCACTATTTTCCATTTGTTAAAGACATACTTCTACATCAGGAATGACTTACTGCCCCGTGGCTTGTCTTACAATCTGCCTCTGTTTTCCTTTGCTTAACTGGGTCCAAGAGTATTTGCAGGGGAGAGGCAGGAAAGGAATGCAACTGCTAAGCTCCTTATGGCCCACATCGCTGCCTGGCAGCATTCTCCAGCTGTTAAGATGGATGTTTTATGTACGTGGAAGTAGAGGTGGATTGTTTTCTGTGTGAGATGTATGGTTTTATTAGAAAATGCATGCATCTCATCATGTGAAGTTGTATGCATTTCTGAACAGAAGCATTTGAATTATGTTCTAACAACCCATCATATATCCTGTTTGTTCTGATTTCAGTTAAGTTGTGATCATCTAATAGGATGTTTTTCAGAGTACCAGAGTTATTGGCACCATCAATATTTTTCATACAGCTTAGATATGTACCTGAAGAGTAATTTGTTTACGAGAGTTAAGAGTGTCTATACCCTTGATAAATCTATCATGAACAGTAGTGAATAAACTGCAGAAGCTTTGGATTGATTCTGATATGGATGTTTTATCAGAAGTATGGACAAGCCTTGCTCTCTTTTGCACGCATTCTCTCTCTGATTGCTTCTGCAAGGTGCTTCGTTATTGCTACCTAGGTTTTCTTCTAAGGTATAAGATGCAGTGCTAATTCAGAAACAGAATGAAATCACTTGGATGGAAAGCAAAGGTACCTCATGTCACCTCTGATGAAATCCCAAAATAACTAAGTTTGGGGTACATCAAAACATGCCTCTCTGTTTTCCTAAATTTGATTTCTTAATTTTTGTAGATTAGGTAATGTGTTTAGTCTGTTATAGGTAGTACTGCTGGCAAAATCTGTGATTATATTTTCTGTAGGAAGATCTGTATTCTGGCATTTTTGATTTTGTGAAACTTGCACCACTCAAGCTGAAATTAGCATAAGTTCAGTCTGCCCCTAATGTCCCTGAATATGTGCAGTCCCAGGATTACACTGATTGATCAGAACTTCTCCTACAATTGCTCCTTGCACATACTGGGAATCATACCAAGTGTGAAAGGAAGACTAAAAAGTACAGAATGGATTAATACTTGAGAGCGTATTCCCCCTAAAACTTGAGGCATTTGGAAAATACTGAAGAATTCTTAATTTTAACATCCTCTACTACTAGCAAATGGCTATGAAGACCACTTTGAAGGTCTGTGTTCCAAACACCCTTACTATTTGGTCCTCCTGAGAAATAATGGCCTGCTACCTCTGTGGCTTCATTAATTCAAGCGGCAGAAGCTTGTACTAAACTATAGCTAGAGCTCTCATGATTATGTATTGTTCTGCCTAAAGAAATTCATATTAAAAGCCCAGGCACTTTTAAGTGTAATTTCATGCATTAAAACAATACTAATGTTGCAAAAGTTAGGCAGTCAAAAGTTGTGAAATACTGCAGTCGGTTTTCTCTGCAATCTTAAATTGATATTCATGTGCATAAACACTATAATGCACTATTTTATTACATGCTTTTTTCCTCCAAAAGGCTCCAGCCTCATTAAGTACATGGAATGGAAGTTGTATAGTTCATTGTTGCGGAAATGAGAAGGTGTGTGGTGAAAGAATGAGGGGTTTGTTAGAAGAATGGTGTCACAGATAAAGCAAATAAATGCCATTCTTATCCCTTGCAGTCTATTCCTGCATCTGCCACAAAATAACCTGGAGAAGTTTCTTAAATTTTGATAAGTAGTCACTTATTGTAGGTCTTATTTTCTACAAACCTGACTCAGTGCTGTAAAAGTGCTGAGCTCTCACAACAGCTGATGTCTAGTGGAATTTTGCTTTGAAATACAAAGTGCTTTAAAAGGCCGTATAATCTGATAAATCAAATTTTGTGTTTCAATTTAGGCCATGAATTCTTATGTTTTTCACTTCCACTATACCTTGGTGCACTTGTCTGAAAAATGGGGACAGTAACAAAACTGACTGGAATAGCTGAGGTGATCAGGAGAGAATGCTGTAGAAACAACCAGGAGAAAATAGCTATAGCTATAGGAGATTATAGCTCTATAGTCAGCATAGGAAAGTCTGTTGTGTAGTTAATAAGGCTAAGGGCCAAAATTTGAGTGAGCATAACCAAGAGGTTATAACAACTCACTCTCTGAGCTCTGTCTATCCTGAGTGCTGAATGAGACAGGAGTCCAACTGAAAAATTGTATGCATATAATTAATAATGATATAATATCCTCTCTGTACAGTGGAGCTGAATTAAGACTTCTGTTATTGCCTATTCTGAACTCTTGACTCTTCAACTTGATGGTCTTTTTCACCTTACACATTTTATTTCCTGTAATGAAAACTTTGTACATATACAGGATGAGAATATATGAGTAGGTATGCATCTGGATATAAATCCCCCCAGTTTTTTATGGATACCTCTTACATGTAAAGAATATGCAATGCGGACATCTATATGTTTTTTCTTCCAAAGGAAGTCCCCATTTGATAGCTTTGTTACTGTTAATAACCAGGTTGCATCCATGCTGAATGAGCAGCTGCAAAGAATCAGGATATTGGAGATGATGCTTCCCTCTGGGTTGCTACAATAAACTCTTGTTTTGGTGCTTTGATTTAAAGCACTGAAAATCTCCAAAGGAATGTGTCAGGACGCTGGAGTATTCTTTTCCATTTGCAGTACAATGGAGAAAATATCCTCAGGCTCTCCAGAGGGATAAATATGAGATTGCAATACATTTAACTGTATTTAAAATGGAAGTGTGTTGAAAGCGCTCTATTGAATATTAAGTAGAACCTATTATAATATACCTCAGATCAGAGTATAGGATTTTCCCCTAATACTTTGCAAGCTACTGTTTAACTACAAAAGGCACTCTATACTAAGGCTCATTTTGGCTATAGATTCAAGGATCCCAGGTCTAATATGGCCTGTAGGATGACTGAGCTGCAGTAGTACTTGCTGAATGATTCATTGAGCAGCGTTCACATTGGCTTCAAAGGAAAATACTTTTCCTTTCTGCTCACTGAACAGGAGGAGCTGTCGTGAATATGGGTATTGACAAGAAGCTAAAGGAATCAAATGGATAATGTGTAAAGGGAAGAGAAAACACATCCATTGTGCTCATGCAGTAGGTAATAAGTAATATTGCTGTAATACTTACTTTTCCAAATGAAAATGGTTTACATTTATATATACCTCATACCCAGACTGAGCCCAAAATATTTTTTAATTCATAGACAGTATAGGAACTGTATGTGTAAGCAGGGAAAACATACAGCAAAGTCAGGAACACAGGAATCCTAAGTGCCAGAAATGGACTCTGCAAATTTATGTATCACGTACAAACCAAATTAAGCACTTTCCAAATAATTAAATAAATACTATTTTAGTGAACCATTACAACACACGACACACTACATAGGGTTTGAATCCAAAGCTTCAATCAAACCTCCCTGATCTGGTTCGGTCCTCTGATTATTACCCTTTGCTGGTTATGCAGGTTGGCAGCGATGAGGTTGCAGAGAAGAGCCCAAAAGCCATCAAAAGGCACTTCAGGGCACTGGGGCGATTGGCTGAAAGATCAGGAGCGCAGGTAGTGTTTTCCTCTATCCCGTCAGTGGCAGGGAAGTACACTGAAAGGAACAGGAAAACTCAAATGATAAATACGTGGCTCAGAGGCTGGTGCCATCGCTGGAATTTTGGGTTTTTCGATCATGGGGAGGTCTACACAGCACCGGGCATGCTGGCGGCAGATGGAGTTCAGCTTTCTCGCAGGGGGAAAAGGATTCTCGCCCATGAGTTGGCGGGGCTCATCGAGAGGGCTTTAAACTAGGTTCGAAGGGGGAAGGGGATATAACCAGGCTCACCAGAGAGGAGCCAAAGGGTGGC
>VYZW01024025.1:5575-15613 GCA_013401315.1 Balaeniceps rex
GGATTAAATCTGAAAGGAGAAAGAAAGCTGTTCTATTAAACTTACAATACTGCACAGAGGGCTTATATCTAAATTGGTGTAATAAATCAATAGAAAAGATTTCTCTTTGGCTGAAGCAACCATTTATTTAGGCATGGAACAAGAGCATTTTAAAATTGTTCTGGACACTGTACACAAAAGGGTTTCTTCAGTTTTGTTCTTTTTTGCTTTCTTTTGTGTTTTAAGTATATGCTCAAAGTTTTGCATTTGCTTTACTTAAAAATATTTACTTTTTGGCACTTAAACCTATGACAAGTCAGCCAGCCAGCACTGCTGGGCTCTTACTAAACTGCTCCTACTGAAAAAAAAAAAAAGAGGGGAAAAAAAAAAGAAAGAAAAGTTGCTTGCTCCATTTACATTATTACATTGGGCAGAAGACACCTAAATTTATGCTTTCCCCCATTATGCTCCTCTCCTGTGTTTTTATAAACACATGTTCTACTTCTTCCCTTAAATTCTACTAGTAGTGGCTTTTTCACTCTTATTTAAGCAGGAAACACTCTCCAGTTGTTGCTACCTACCCATATCAGACAGCAGTTTGTCCCACAATGTCTTCTGAGACCAACACAATAACCTGCCATATCAGAATGTCAATCCGGAGGTAGGCTAACAGCAGGGAGGTGCTCAAGAAACTCCAGTCACAACACCATCCTCAAAATACTGCCCAGAAACATGCATCCACAGTGCTTCTTTCCACACATCTGCAGCCACCCACACCGTACCATGTCTCAGCTCAGCTTCTGCTGCCTCCTCACGTACCCTTCAGTTGGGACAGACATGAAGGACTCTTGAGAAAGAACATCTCGGCTTTCCTTCCTTACTCCAGACAACCACTCTTTGCCAAAAAGCTAACAAGCAGCCATACTAGTGGGAAAGAAAGGGAAGGTTTGAGAGGAGATTAAAAACTAGGAGAGGGAAAAGATGGCCTGACAAGTACTTTACCTAATTAGTCTGCTTTAATTTTGGGGAAGTGGAGTCTCATGGCCAGGCCATTAGAGTTCATGAAAGCACTACATAGTTCTTTAGGATACCAAGCGAAGTACTATCTTCTGGCTATAGCACAGAATCTGCTTTGATAAACTCTCAGGTTGTCAACGTCTACCATCTTTAACCCACCGATGATAAAGCTGTCACCTCTGAGTAAAGCTAAACCCCTGGTAAGAAAGATGTGCCAGTCCCAGATGGAAGGAATACTTCCCAGTAAGGAGATAGTCAGACAGACAACTGGTTTCTGTCCATAGCTTATACTGCCCTATTCTGTGACCTTATTTAAATCACATCCCCATGCAACGCCTCTTCCCTCATCTTTGAGAGGAAACCCACCGATGAGTGGCCTCGTAGAACACAGCTACTAGCAGTAATGCCAACACAGAAGTGGGAATTTAGAGCCTAAGTAAAGCAATATATTAAAGCTGAGGTTTATGCTATGTAGGCATGGTTCCAGCACAGAAAATGTGCACTTCAGTTCTGCCAAGCTTATCCAGTGTGGGTATGATTCAGTGCTAATTGCTCAGAAAAATGTTTCAAGTTACACCGGTTTGGTATGCTTTTTTAAAAGCAAAACAAGGTATGTTTTGGACAAAGTTAAGATTATGTTTATGTTTACAGACAATCTGACTCCTGCATATAAAGAATGCTTCTCCTCAGAAAAAAACATCAAGAAAAGTCAAAAGTCATGCAAATGATCTGGCTCTATAACATTGCCAGAGCAGAAGCACCACCAAAGCAGTTGAGCAATAATCACGGTCTTAAATTTGACTTCCCTGACTCCTGCTTTGTTCAATATTTTAGTTATATTTTTTTTTAAAAATCTAAAACACTTCAGATTTCAAAGCAAAGTTATATACATTGATTAATTCTCCCAAGGTAAAAATCATTATTCTTTATTACAGAAGGAAAGTGAAATAAGACACGATAGGCTATTTGTCGAAGGCACAGAAGGACCTGATGTAAGGCCTGGAATTAAAACCCAAGAGTTTCTGAAGCAACTTATTGTTTCTAAAGGATTTATTTTTTTTAAGATGATAGCAACAATACCAAAAAAAAGTTCTAAAATGGACATTTAGGATCAAAGCAGTTTATGGAGTAAAGGCCATGAGAAAAGCAAGTTACTTAAATTAATCCACAGTTGGAAAACTATAGTGAATTATCTAATAGATTGTTGCTATGTTCCATATACAGCACAAGCATTAAATCAGCCTGCAATGTAGTCAATCTTGCCTTGCATCATAAGATAGCGAAGTATACAGGGTAACCCACCTCGAACTTCATACTTTCTACTCTGGGGCGGCAAATTACATTTGCATCAGGACTTTTCTCTGAAGAGCATGTGGTGAATGCTGTCTGACATGTTATTCAAGAGTGCCCTCTAACGAAGCTGCACCTACATTTCAGAGCACATACAAGGGACACTAGAAAAACTCAAAATGAGACTTTCCAGAAATTTCTCATTAAACAGGAAAACAGATGATATACACTAGCTGGTGACTGCTCCTGCACAGACATTTTATACTTCCTTGTATTATGCAAGCCCTCATTGGTAAATATCGCAGTAGGCAGCAGCACTAAAGAGAAAGACCATAGTTCTCCCATTCTGAGAGAATAAAGGACACTGAATCAGATGGGGTCCCAGGGAAGTCAAACCAGTACAACTTTTTAAGATAAAAAGTTCTACACAATCGACTTTATCTGTAACAAACTGCTGGGTAACTTTTCAACATAGGATGTAGTTAAATCAATCTTTAAAAAAATAAGGGAATATCATGAATGAAGTTCACAAATCAAAATGGAATCCTCATAAATCTATTCCCTAATACACTGTACCATAAAATATTGCTTATTTGAAAGGATGTCTTCATCTAAGAGTGGTCGTACAAACCACAGTAATGAAACAGTGTTTGCTACAAGTTTGTACAACTGGTACTTGGTTAATTGTCAAGTTCCCTTTCACCTACCTACATAAACTAATAAAACATCCTGCAAACAAAAGATGTTTGTATTACTTTCAGAAACAAACTCCACACAGAAAAGCTGATACTGATCCTCAGAACAGAAATTGATTTTAAAAATCTCGATGTCAAATTGTCAGAATAGGACTGTTCCACTTAAAGATCTACCTATAAATACGCAACGAGGGCACAGCTTCTCAGAACAGTCATAGCAGCCTACGCAATTGGTGCGCTCTCCCCCCGACCCTGTCCTGCACCAAGGCACCCCACTCAGCTGCTCCCCAAACACCCAAGCTATGAGCATAAGGTGAAAGAGATCCACAAAGTAATCAAAGTTGAAAATGATCCTTTTCTAAGCTCAGACAAGACAGAGACTAGAATGGGGCAGGAACTCCTCAAGCTGTACTTGTCCCCATCCTGCCAAATGCGGAGTTTGCCCCCACACTGTCAAATGTCTTTGAACAGAGTCAGGTCCAGAGACACAGCAAACTCACCCCTGAAGGAGGACGGTGGTGTTACCTGCTGAGTGGTGTCGGGGGAATTCCGCTGCCACCACAGAGCTGCAAGGAAGCAAACAGGCCTGTTAACACGCCGAGCTTTTTGTACACTTACCAACACAACACCGAAGCTCCACTGAAGCAATCCTAAATTAAGCATCTCGTTAAGTGCTATCTTGGAAAGACAGAGATTGTCAGGCATCGACTGCTTTCTTGAACCGACCTTACATACCTGCCAACATTTTTACTCCTTGCTAAACATCTTTACTGTAATGTTAAGATCTTGTGGCTAAGAGTCACAAAAGACTAACAAGAACACCATACCGATATTATAAAACATTCAGAGAACCATCATCCTAATCCACACAGGTTATCCACTTTAACAAACAGAACATCATCAGGAAACCTCCACTCCCATCCATCTGAATGACCCAGTGGCAATCACTGCTTACAAAACAAAAAACCAAACAATAACACTTTGAACTACACAGCTACTAAAAACCTGCTTTGGACAGTCTGAAACAGCAGCTATTTATCCTGTAAAGCAAAACTGCACTCCGCTTCTCAAAAAGCCAAACCCATTTCCCTTTAGTTTGTAACGGTGGGAGATTTTAGTCCCCAAGGAATATCTTCCAAAAATGTACAGGCAATTGTATAAGCTAAGAAAACCCACGTGGAGAAGTTTTATATAGCAAGCATTTCCCAAGCAGTGCAAAGTTCCTCCTGTGCTCTCTCTCACATTTTCAAACATTCCTCACAGCACTGCTGCGTTCCAGGCAACTTTCTTCCTGACATAACAGCTTATTCCTTGAGGAGGTTCAGGCAGAGTTTGACATTAAAAAGATCAGCAGTGGATACACAGACAGTGTCCTGGATGTTTTGAAAAAGAGACTTTTCCTTCATGAACACGTAACCCAAACAAGGCTCAATGAATTTGCATGAAAATCAAAAATGGTCATAATATGCCTTTTGAACCATATAAGCAGAAAGTTTCAGCACAGAACAAAAAATGCGGAAAAATGTAAGAGCAAAAAAACCTCTGAAATTAGTAACTGAACTGCACAGCTATGTGCATTGCTATAAAGGTAACCCCTGGCATTGTAAAGTATTCTGCTTTTTGAACACAAGATAAGCAACAGCCAAGAATAAATCGCATTGTATGGGTATAGCTAGCCATAATATAGGAAAAAAACCAGCATCATTTTAACCAGAAAAGAACAGTTTAAAATGACAGTAGCCACACATTTATACTTAACGTAAAGTGTGACCATATTCTTGGCAGAGCTGGAGATGTAATAAAGAGGAATTTATTTAAATGCATGAAATACATTTAGAGCTAGAGGCTCTTCTGCTCTAGCTTGGTAACATACAACAAAAACCACTGTAATGCTAAGCTTAGCAACATGCACTTAGTAAAATGCACAGGAGTCAGATCTCTCCTATACTGATATGAATCTGCAGCTATGCTTTCACAAACAGACTCAGTAATGGTTCATACTGAAGCACTGAGCAGAGAATCTGGCTTCTGTACTACGACATAAAAAAAGAGGCTTTGACACTATTTTTTATTTTGGCAGCTACCATCACTAGCAGTGGCAGGTAAGGCCTGTAGGAACAGCAGCTCCCAGCTCTGTATCAGGACACCAACATTAACCACGCATTATATATTAGTTTCAAAATTGGTTCTAGTGCTGTCGCTGTTTAAATGCTTATACAACATAAATTAGAACTTTATTTCCTTTGCTTAATTCTTCCGTTATTTATATCTACTTTTTCTTCATTAGCAATTTCCTTCTCCTTCCAGATTCACAGTGTTGCAACTTTACGTGCAAGTAACAGACAACTTCGTGCCACTTCGTACATTAGTCAGAGAAGGAACAGGATTTGCGTGTTTTGTAGGTGATCGGACAGAAGTTGAAGGATTTTTGCTGCTTCTGGTCTGATCAGATTCCAAAACACTTAACCTTTCTTTAGCTTCATCGGTCTACCTATTTCTTGCAGAAGACACTGCAAAGAGGATTATTCCATAAGAATTAGTAACACATGAAATTTTTTTCTTACATAAGAAATTTCTTTAACAATAGCAATTGCCTCAACCCTCAAACAGGTCTGTTTCTACTTAGAGTCAACACAAAGGACTATGCCCAGAGCGTCATCCCAAGCAAGTGGCAAAGTTGAGACAAAAGAAATTATTAATTATGTAAGCAGGGTTTTCTTGCTTGATTTTTATCTG
This sequence comes from Balaeniceps rex, assembly GCA_013401315.1. Taxonomy (NCBI): domain Eukaryota; kingdom Metazoa; phylum Chordata; class Aves; order Pelecaniformes; family Balaenicipitidae; genus Balaeniceps; species Balaeniceps rex. The sequence goes on from VYZW01024025.1 coordinate 11,293, forward strand.
TAGACCATAAAGCATTATCTGCCTCAAATCATCCAGCAGGCAGTTAACACAGCTGGGAAAGGACATCCTACTCCTGATCTCAAATAGCTGGACAAGACTCTCACCTTCCAGGCCTAAGTTAATGTCATTTGGTCACGTTGCAACACCAAACCTTCACATCGATTCAGAAAAGAAACAAGACATTTATCCTCTGTTAAAACAGCTTTCCAGACTTCTCTTCTGACAGAAATCTAACTGGAGTTTCGCTTCAACCCTCCCTTATCCCAGGCATACACACTCCCCTCTTTCATTTTTCCCCGCAAGAACTTTCCAGACTTTTATCATGGATATCTACCATAGTTTTTCCTACACTATATTAGTTTATTACACATTAATTCAATTAAAAGATGAAAATGTGAAACAGCAAGGTGTTCAGCACTTAGTGTATTTCCTATTTCTGTTAATGTAATTCTATTCCTCTCACACACTACTCAATTCCTCTATGGCCATCCCTTCCTCCAATGCAAATGATTACAAAGGGGAGCTGCTTGAGAAGGCTCTAACAGCATCGAGCATCCTCAGAGAGTTACAAAGAAAAAATAAAAAAAGAATTTTTATTTTAAAGGCACTGGCATACTACACAAGCTCAGTAATTAGCTTTTGAATCAAATTATTAAAACTTGGTTCAGGAGACCATCACTCTTAATTCCAATAGAATGCCTCCGTCAAACTTTCTTAGTTAGCCCAGAGGTGGCCTGTGCCCCCTCATCCCCTCTCCTCTCAGGCTCCATCACTTCACACATCAGCAAGTTATTTAATGCAACTTTGGGTAAAATTATTTATTCACAGGAGCAACTGCTTTAGTTGTCAAAGAGTATAAATGCATAGACCTGCTCCTCTTACCAACTGTGAATGGACGCATCTACCTCTGCATTAAGATCAAAGGCCCTTCCTTGCAGAGTTGAACAGAGAACTCACAACACTGAGTGTGTTTACAGAGACCACCCCCTTCTGCCTCTCACCTCTCTCCAAGCAGCCTTTGGAGAACAACAGAAATTACACTTGTTTCGGCTTTGCCAATTGCTGTTTGCCATGGCTTACATTAAGGACCAACACTACTTTGTGTCACTGGCAATGTTGCAGTTTTGTCCTTCTGAACTTTGGCGCGTGTGCTGTGCACCGCGTGTTTGTCTGGTGTGGTTTCAGATGAGCAGCATGTCCAACTCCCCCAACAAAGAGAGCTGAGAAAAGTTTTCTGCAACTGCTAAAAACTGTAAGCACCAACAAAACTTTGTGCAGGTGAGTGTTATGATTTCTTCTAACAGCATTCTAACTTCTAATAGACAGCAATATTGGCTTAAAAATTCCAAACAGAGGTTTTCTGATGGATCATTTACATTCCAGAATATGCATTTTGCTGGTTCTACTCCATATGCTAAAATCTGATTATTCCTGCTCTATTGCGCATACAGTGAGAAAAAACATGGAGCCAGAAGTCACGGCCATTAGTGACGTTTGTGCCAAAAAGTGGACACACAGCCACGGCCAGGTGCCTGTTTCCGTAGAAAACCAGGGAGGTAGCAAGCCCTCAGAGCACACCAAAGTGCACAGTGCTACATAAGAGGCAGAGTTTCATTATTCACAGAAGCACAGGGAGATTGATTTATTTTCATTAAAAAGTCGTAATTTCAGAGTGAGTCAACAGATCCTCTACTTGGCCCTATCATCCAATACCCTTTTATAAAACCTACTACCTTGAAAGTGCTCTCGTCCTATTGAAACAATACATTGAGACAAATAGATCCCAAAATCCCTTTAAAAGAACCTGATGAGATAAAAACAGTGCCAGCAGAAAGTCCCAGCCTGAAAACTATGCTCTTGCTGAGGGTGAAAAACTCGTACGATGCCTTAACAAATCAGACTTTGCTGGAAACCCCTTCCTGACCTCAAATCTGGATCAAAGTGCAAACATATGGGGAAGACATAGTAAATGAGGGAGGGGATTCTCTGAACTAGTATAGCACACCTGTTTGCCCAACTCAGTGTCTGCTCTCTGTGGCCAAACTCTGATGATTTAAAGAGCAGTGGAGGAAGAAACACACTACTTTAATCTAACTTTCCTCTGTAAGAGCAGCATGCAGAATTCCCCCTTGAAGCAGAGGTTCATCCAAAAGCATAATATTGCTTAAAACTATCTTAATTTAGAACTACAGCCCTTTAAGCAACATACACACACACAAAAAATCCTGCTATTTCTGCAGACAAGCAGACTAAGAAGTACAGAGTGCCAGAAGGTGACTCACTGATAATCTCACTGATTTCCCCCAAACCACATGGGCATCCTTGCACCAGCGAATTGCCCAGGATTTCAGGTTTAAGCCCATCTTCAAAATTGTTATCATTTCAGCTTAAGACCTCCAAATAATGGCAAGCCTTTAACCTCTCCCATAAACTATTCCTATAATTAACCTCCATCACTGCTAGGAAATTGTGTCATATTTAAAAGAATTTGTGTAGCTTTGACTTTCAGTTACCGGATCTCATTATGTCTTTGTTGGAAAGACTGAAAATATTCAGCTATCAGATAACTTTCCCATAGGCATGGATTTCCACAGTGACTGAGTCACTTAACCCTCTTCTCTTGGATGTGCCTGAATAAACGGAGTTCATTAAGTCCATTACGTGGCTTGTTTTCCAGAACCAGAGCATTTTTGTGGCCTCCTCTGAACTCTCCAGTATTTTCATATCTTACTTGAGCTACTGTTACTGGAGATTATGTTCTAGTAGCCTGTTCTAACACCACCATATGCATACACATGATCACTCCAATTTAATTCTCTTTTAGAAAACAAGAAAAAAAAAACCCAACAATCAAATAAATTCTTCCCACAACAGTAAAGTTCAAATTGCGTCACTGATGCAACTGAATCCTGCAAGTTACACTCCGTCACCTCTGCGTTTCTGGTAGGAAGCTATCATAGTTTCTAGACTTTACAAAGCCTTTTTCATTATATTACGACCCTTCTCCCACTTGGAACCATCTAACCAGGAAGGTCAGACCAGGCTACAGCAGTAATGTCTTGTCACTGATCATCTCACCTGTCTGTTGTCGGTAAACGTTAACAGCAAAGGTTATAAACCTTCTTTCGGATAATTTAAGTCAGTATTAGTATTTGAACAAAGAATTGGTAAGTGGAGGAGCTGACTGGAAACAGCCCACTCATTTATGTCTTCCAATTAATAATCAAGAGGCATGATTTGTTCCTAAGCTCATTCTTAAATTTTGCCTTGCTGCCATAACACCACCTTTGTTTAATTACATTGTCAGGTCACACTAGAGTCAAATTCCTCAGACAAATTCAAGCATGTGATACTAGCTGTATCCAGCTGACTTACCCAGACCTTGAAATCCCCTCTCAAGAAGGAACACCAGGTTTGTTGGGAGTGGGGTGTCTCTGTTTCAAGCATATGTTATTTAGCCTTTAATCGCTACATCACTGTATTTGTAGTATCTAATTATTTACCAAGTTTTAGCTGCTCTTTTTATTTCATTCCTGCTACTAACATCAGGTTAACAAACTTGTTTTTGTTTTCCTAAAACATATTTAATCTTTCCACATGTGTGGACAATATTCGTGGTACTTCCAATCCCACTGAATTTTTTTCCCCCATTTTCCAAAACATTAAAAATCGGTGACAGGGAGCTCAACCCATTTGTTAAAAACTAAGCTGTTTGAAAACACAATGCTTCCACTGTTGCCTATAACAGGACTGCCACAGATTCCTTTGGCTTCCATTGATAACTTGTAATTAACTCACTCCGATTATCTGTAAACCATGTAATTACATATAGTAACTATGCAAAGACTGTAGAGTACGTAATTATTTGTAATTGTGAACGTGCCGTTTGCACTCGCTGTCCTTCTCTTCCCTACACACACAGATTTATCGCTCCTTCCCCAGCTTTCCACTCGGCGGCCCCCGGCACCGCGGCCGCCCCTGCGGCCCAGGCCACCGGCGCGCCCCGCATCCCTGCTCCCCCTCAGCGCCTCCCCCGCAGGACAAGAAGCTCGCCGCACCGCCTCCAGCGCCAGGCCACCGGCTCCGGGCCAGCCGCCACATCCCCCGGCCGGTGCCACAGCCCGCGGGCGGCCCCTCAGGGCCAGGAAGCGGGGCGGGCGGCAGCCCGGCGCGGGCCAGCTCCCGCCTCACCTCAGGCGGGGCCCTTCGGCCTGGGGGCCGCAGCGCCGTCGGCAGGAAGGGTGGCAGATCAAACCCCGGCACTAAGGGGCTGGCCCGCAGCGACCCCCGGGGCCGCCCCCGCCCGCAGCCACCGCAAACA
>VYZW01024025.1:15635-101365 GCA_013401315.1 Balaeniceps rex
GGCGCCCCGCGCACAGCTCCGCCGGGAGGCGCCACCCAGAGAGACCGAGAGACGCTTCATGGCTTTATTTCAGCTGCGAAGCGCGTACACCCGGAGCGGCCCCGCCGCCGCCGCCGCCCTCCCGCTCGCCGCTGCTCTCGGCCTTCCGAGGCTCAAAGTCCGCTGCGCCGTGCCGGGCACCTCCGCACAGGGCCGGGCCGCGCTTCCCCCTACCCTGGGGCTGCTCGGGGAACCGGGCCCAGCGGCGGCGCGGCCCCGCCGCGGCTCTGGGCCTCCGCGGAGCCGCAGCCCGGCCCGGAGCTGCGCCGGTGCGGCCGCCGGCTCCTGCCACTCACCTGGTACCAACCCGGAAGCGGCGGCGGGATCTCCGGAGTCCGTTGCTCAAAATCTTCCCTGTCGCGCCTGCTCCTCCGCTCCCTGAGGCAAACTCGACCGGCCCCGGAACCTCCCGTGACCAGCCCCGCGTCCCCATCGGCCCTCTTTTCCGGGGTCACCGATGCACAGCGCCTGCAGGGGGCGGTGTCGCCCGTAGCAAGGCAGCGAGCCCCGAGGGGCGGGGCCGGCCCGGCGGCTCCTCAGCGGCCGGGAGGGCCGGAGCAGAAGGGGGTTACCGTAGATACCAGAGCGCGGCGGCGCCCGTATGTCTACCGTACTTACTGTAGTTAACGCGCGATACTATAGGGCCGTGAGAATGACTATTTAATTAAAAAAAACCCAAACCAGCGTTACGGGCTGTGCCAGTCCTGGCCGCTCACTGCACTGCCGGGGGCTTTCTTCTGGTGGTTTTTCAGTTGCCCTCCGCTGCCAGAGGCTAGGCGAGCCAGCGTCCCCCCGGTTCTCGCTCTGTTCATGGCCTCTGGCCTCTGGCGTCGCCCCTCTCCCTCAGACGCGCCGGGCCCGCCGAGTGCCCCCGCCCGCCTTCCACTGGGGTCTGTGCCCCGGAGGGGCCCTGGCACGCGCGGCCCGCGGGCGGCTTCCCCGCCTGGCAGACCTGAGGCCGGCCGAGGGAGGAGGGGAGCGGGCGGAGGCGGCCGGACTTCCTCGTCCGCCCGCTCCCCGCCCAGGGGCCGCGCCCGGCCGGCCGGCAGGTGAGGCCCCGGCCGGGAGCCAGGCACAGCCCGGGCAGCCGCGGGCCATGGCGTACCGGGAGCTGGTGAGGCGCTGGCACCAGGGCGTGCTGGCGGCCGACGACGGGGACTGGGACGCCGCCCTGGACCTCTTCGCTGGCATCCCGGAGCCGCCGTCCAGGATCTGTTTCAACATGGGCTGCGTGCACCTGCTGGCGGGGAGGCCCCGGGAGGCCCTGCGGGTGAGCGGGGCCGCGGGGGGACAGCGGCGAGCTGGCTTCACCGGGCTGGGGAATCCACAGAGGGGGACGGGGGGGACGCTGGAATGGGCGGCACGACTTTCCTCTTCCAATTTTTGAGGGAATAATGCTGAAACTCGAACTAATTAAAATCCACCGTTTCATATCCTGCATGTCCAGCTACTAGCACGAATGTGAGCGGTGATGGAGACAGAACAAGGGGCCCTGGAGCCTCGTGTGGCCCACACAGTCTTGCACGAGCGGTTGAGACTGCCAAAAAGAAACCACTATGCTGGAAAACCGCTGCCCTTTGGAAAGGGAGAGCAGCTGCCCGCGTGGTGCGGGCAGCCAAGCGCCCTGAGGAAAAGCCTTTTTATTACAGCACATAGCTTGTCTGCACATCTGGCTGGCTGGCTGTCAGCTGCCCAGTGGGGAGGTGCATTTAAGCTGTTTAGTAATTAGCAGTAAGAAAAGCTCAGGCTGTGCGGAGGGGGCTGGGTCAGAACCATGGAGCCCAGGGCCCGGCAATTGCTGTAAGGGACAACAGTGAGCATGGCACAGTGGTGCCCGAGAGCCTCTTTTTAGCCCTGATGAACAGGCATCGACTGGGAAGAAGCTTGGCTATGCTTCTGCGTAGGTCAACGGTTGGTTGTTTATTTTTTCTCTTTTATAGCACAGTAAAGCAGACTGTTAAAGTAAGGTGTGCTCTTGGAGCCATGGGAGAAGCCAGCCACCACCTCGCCGAGAGGCACAGTCACTCCCTGACCTCCTGCAACATACTTTCACCCCTGCAACGCTATCCCTGTCTAGGCAGTACCAGGAAAGTCTGGGGTTTCAGGCTTGATTGATTATCTACCTACCATTTCTTTGCAATGATAAGTGAAGGACCACACCTCCTAGCTTTCTCAGAAAGACATTAAGACAGTTTTCCTTAGCACAGTGTTACTTTGAACCATCAACCATGAGCAGCTACCAGCTTTGCTAATACTTGCCTGTATTTAGCTGGGAAACGGGATCAGAAATATCGACATGTAGGTGCAGTGTGAAGCCTTTCAGCTTTCTCCCTTGCACCCCTTCACATACTCATCACCATACGCTGCTTCAAACAGACTTCCCTGTTCGGTCTGGTACCGCTGCTGCCACTGTCAGGGCAAACTCTGCTCCAGGCAACACGGTTTTCTCATTACAAGATGCTGGAAGGCAAATGTATCGTGTCTGTTATGTCCAGTCTGTTTTCCCAAGGAAGGATAAAAACCTGAAGCTCAGCTCATGCAGAGCCAAGACCTGAAAGATGACTTGGAGCTGTCTCCTGCCCCTCAACCTGGGTCACAGCCCTGCACTTGTCAGTCCAGAGGAGCTGGTCACGAGCCCAGAGGTGGCTTCTGCACCCAGTGCAAGTGCAGCCTGGACTTGGCTGGCTAGGTGCACACACCCAGGCTTCAACAGGAGAGATCCTAACTAATCCTTGGGATGTGTCTGTGTTTTCTTCCTTAGGCATTTGATAAAACTGTTGCAAAGGACAACTCCCTAGCCGTTGGCTTCTTCCAGAGAGGGTTTGTCCATCTGCAGCTGGAAATGTAAGTGAGGCACATGTCCATTTCAGTCTTCAGTTTTCTCCTTTTAGTCATACTTTATTCCTAAACCTAAATGATTCTAAAATTCACTTCTTCCAGCAATCTTAAACAGTTCATAAGGTCCAGTTTGGCCTTGTAAACTGTGTCACAGGTCAGCAAGTCTTATCTCTGATAAGACTGAGAAGATACGAGCTGCATGACTCCAGGGCCCCAGGGGTGGCTAATATATGACATTACTGTCCTGTATACACAGAGAAAGAAGCTGCTCCTGTATGCGGGGCTGCCAGGACTTTATGTCACCATTCAGATTTTCTTTGGGAATGAAATATAATTGTGCTGCTTGGTGTATCTTTATATGGTACAAGTGAGTCTGGCCTTCCTAAAAATGCAGCCTGCCCACAGTGTCTGACTCTCACTGTCTGCTGACAGCGGATTTTGTGGGCCTGATCTCAATCTCACTGATTTAATGTTGGGATTGCTCCACTAGTGTCCAGGGTTAAATTGCAGTGACATCCTGTTCACAGAGGTGGGTGGAGGATTTTACAGGTCCTTTCTTACCTCCTGAAGTTCAAGTTATTCTCTTTCCTGTTATTTTCCCCATATTTTCCAGACCTTAATTTCCACAAAATTACTATTTCTGGGAGGGAGTTAAAGTGAGCAGTTCTGCACCCAGAGACAGCCTGTCGAGCAGCTACACGCTCTATGCCTCTGCCAGCAGAGCTGTACTCAGGGATGGTGGAGCCCCAGCCAGCATGCTGGAGCTGCTCCGCTCTGCTCCCAGCGCTGTGCCACAGCCAGCAGAAGTGGAGCAAGCCTGCCCCAAGCACACACACTGTGCAGCAGGTCAGGGGCAGCACAGCTGGCAGACCTGCCCCCTGCCCGAGGAGGTGATGGCCACCAGCACCCCATGGCTCCTTCCCTCATCAGATGCTGCTCCCACCCACACACATCCACTTGGGCACCTTCTCTTGGCCACACTGGCTCTTGTTCGGCTGACCGCTGCACAGCCCTTCCTGGACCCATTCTTTCACCACCTGCAGCCTCAGTGGGAACCTGTTTTGATTTCAGTTGCATAGCTGATGTAAATTCAGACTAATTCCCTTATCCTTAGAGGATAAGGGAACTTATTCCCAAACTTCTGCTCACAATTGCTCTGACCATGCATGTACACTCATCATAAGCAGCCCTCACTTCTCCCTTAAGACGTCTGCTGGGACAAAACTGCCAGCAGCAAGCTGGGCAAGGAGCTTACAGCATTTGTTAGTCTCTGTTTTTTACATTTTCTCCTCCTTGGAACTGCTACTCTATTTCAGGTATCAAAACCTGCTGTTCATCCCAGTCAGTAAAACTGTGCAGATAATCCCAGACACACCATGTTCATTTTGTTCTAACTACCAACAAGGAGAGGACAGGGAATTTTCTGTGATCACAAGATGACACGTCTCTGGTGCAGCTCTCCTCATTCAGGCTACAGAGAAGAATACATCTTTTTGCCAGCTTGATTTTTGAACTTCTTAATTAGAGTCTTCAGCTTTTTTAGTCTCAGTTTCTCCTGTCATCTCTGCATTGTAGGTACGAAGAAGCACTCTCTGACTATCATATGGCCTTCAGTCATCTAAGAAAAAATCCCTTCATCGATTACAAGCAGCTGGGGCTGAGGCACATACTCTATGCATGGGAGGTAAGAGTCAACCTTTCTCAGCAGTCCTTCTGTTGGGGGTATTCATCAGGTGTTCAGCAGTAGGCATTAGTAATGCAAGAGCTTTTCAAGACAGTACATTAGAACAGTAAAAACTTTTTGCTTGCACTTTTCTTTTAAAGGAACTTAATCATGGAAGTCATAAAACAATGTCATCTCTGAAGAGTTTAGCAAATTACGCAGTTTGAAAAGTAAAACTGTTCAGAGCAGACACGCAGGAATTTGTATATGGGGTTTTTTTAGCTTATCTATGCATGTAATATTTATGCTTACATACATGTAAATATGCATGTAAGTTTTGTGAACTCCTCAGCTCTGAAAGCTGAAACAGGTTGAAGTATAGACAGATGGGAACAAAATTGGTCCATAATGAAGACTCTAAGAAACTTATGTTCATATGTCTTTCCAACTGTAGCAACGGGTCTTAACGTTACCTCTGTGTTTTACCTTACACACTGGGCCACCGGCTGTGTTTTCCTTCTGTAACATTTCACTCTGCACTGTTACATGGAGTCAACCTGCCACATCCTGTTCAAAAAAGATCTAAGTCTGAATTGATTGTAAATATTTGTAATATTTGGAATGTAAAAGACTCCTAGAAACTGTACTTTACGTGAGGTTTCATTTTATCTTCTGTCCTGAGTCGGCACCAGTGAGTCATTGTGTAACTCAAGTCGAGCATGCCCAGAAATCTGTCCTTCAGTCTCAGTCAATTTTCATGCACCTTATACCTGGCAGGAAGAAGCTATCCTTGGCATCTGTGGTATTACCCAAACCTCATTGTTTTTAACAGTTTCAGTGCCACAGCACTGCCTTCTCTGAGCTCACACACACTTAGAAACAATAGGTTCCCTTTGAAAGGTGCAGGGCTGCAGGAGTGCCTTGAGGCCATCAGGAGGAGGTTGGTACCCTTTCTGGTGTGAACACACAGGCCCTCGCTCCACATGCTCTAGGCACTGCCAGGACATGTGTGCTCATTGTGCTGGCATTCCGGGCTCAGGATTTGCATCCTGATTCGACTGTATCTCACTCTTACATCTACCTGCAGCTCATTTTTCAAAATACACAAACATAATCCTCCTGCAGAACTGTGCCATCAGCTTTCCCCTTGTATTGCCTCTCACATGCTGCATCTGATCTTCTCAAGGGGAGGACATGTGCTGTATGGTTCGAAAATGCAGAAATATTTGCCTCTTGCAAGGCTATAGCACTTCTGAGCTGAGTGAGAACTGCTGCCTTGCCTCTCTAAGGGGGAGCATCTCTGCAGTTCCTGTAGATATTCAGGATGACCGTTCCCCACCATGCCCCCAAACAGCAGTCTTCTACTGTCATGATTAAGAAGTGAAGGAAAAGCATCCTATTAGCTGCACCTCTGTCCCAAGCACTGCTTGCCTCCAGATACCACAAAGCAATTTACAAGCTGATAACCCTATCATATAAGATAGCAACTTATCTGACAGTGAGTCTGTTAGGCCACACTTCTGCCTTGCAGGCCAGCAGCTTTTCCATACACTGACTGTTGGCCAGTGACAAGAAGAGATCTCCCACTCTTAATTCAGCATATAGATCAAGGCTTCCCAACACCCAGCCTGTAATACTCCCACACTTTGCCACTTCACCACTGAACATACTTACATGCTGTTAAAGGGTAACAAGCTACAGCTGAGAGTTTGCACATTCACAGCCCACTGCAAAGTGAAATAGTTTCAGTTAAGTTATTTTGCAGTGAAAGGGAATCAGAATTACTCTGCACAGCAAAAAAAGTATTACCTAGTTGCATATAGAAAAAAGCCGTGCAACGTGCCAAGAAAATCCTTACTGGCCTTTCAGGTGCAGGAAGGATAAGATTAAAACTTGTGTGGTACCAGAGTTTTCATCTGATGTTCCCCATGCCTCTCCTTGCCTTGAGCAGAGCTAGCAGCTCTAGCACACCCAGGAACTAGCCTGGAGGTACAATTTTGATCTCTTTCCACTCTGATTATGAAGTTTTTTCAGCTGTGCTGCTCAGAGTGCCTTTCATGTGGCCAGTGGGGAGTAGATTGGTGCTGCTGCTGTATCTGTGGTGTTTCAGTGCCTGGTCCCTGTTTCTTGGCTGAGTTCAGTAAGTCGTGTTAGAATAGAATAGAATAGAATAGAATCGAATCATTAAGGTTGGAAAAGACCTCGAAGATCATCTAGTCCAACCGTCAACCCAACACCACCATGCCTACTAAACCATGTCCCAAAGTGCCACGTCTACATGTTTTTTGAACACCTCCAGGGATGGTGACTCCACCACCTCTCTGGGCAGCCTGTTCCAATACCTGACCACTCTTTCAGTAAAGAAGTTTTTCCTAATATCCAATCTAAACCTCCCCTGATGCAACTTGAGGCCATTTCCTCTCATCCTATTGCTTGTTACTTGGGAGAAGAGACCAACACCCACCTCGCTACGACCTCCTTTCAGGTAGTTGTAGAGGGCGATAAGGTCTCCCCTCAGCCTCCTCTTCTCCAGGCTAAACAACCCCAGTTCCCTCAGCTGCTCCTCATAAGACTTGTTCTCCAGACCCTTCACCAGCTTCGTTGACCTTCTTTGGACACGCTCCAGCAATCCAGTGTCGGGTGTTTGCTCAGTCACAGCTCTCTGAGTTCTGCTCCCTCCTTGCCCACTCCAGGTGCTGTACAGCACTGCAGCAGCGCAGTGCCGGCTGCAGCAGTGGCAGGAGGCCAGAGTCACCCTAGATAAGGCTGTTGTATGGAGACCTGAAGGAAGAACAGCAATCCTGGACCTGGCCCTTGAGCGGGTGCAGGTAAGACCACCTGTATGAGTTCCTGGGTATGTGCATTGGGCTTATCTTATGAGATAAGAATGTGCTAATTGTTGTACGTTTGGCTTTTCCTGTCTACCCACCTGTTTGGTGACCTGGTAACAGAGTCTAAGCCATTTCCATGCAATGCTCTACCAAACTAGTGCTTCAGCTGATCAAGTAACTCTGTCACCCCCAGGTGCTTCATACCACAGAAACACCATAGTAGAGAATTATGGGATAACCCCTCAGGTTGGGGAGTTTACTTTCTAGTCCCTGCTCTTCAGGAGCTTAGTTCTATTCGTACTTCTATTGTACCTCTATTTGTACTGTAAAACAAGTTGCCTTATGCAGTGTTTAAGTGCAGAGCCCCTACAAGTGCAGATTTGGAGGGTCTCCCTTTTCTGACTTTGGCTGACTTTTTTGAGTCCCTTTGGCTTCAGTGACAATTGGTGGCAGCTCAGATATTAATGACAATCACATTTAGAGCTTAAGTAGAGCGTAAAAGTGTTTCCAGGGTTGGTTCTAAATAATAGTTTCATGTTAAATTCTTTTATGACCAGGAACAACTTGCAGATCTCTGATTTACTCTTCCTGGAGGGTTCATTATTTTGCTACCTCCATACTTCCTTATTTTATTTGTAACCTTTCTAAGGGATGATCACTTTTTTTAATCTGATCATCTCTTCTAGCATCATGTTTGTGCTTTACATTAGTGTATTATTTATATTTGCTATTAGCATGCTACTCAGTGGTTGAACAGGGGAGAAAAAAACATTTGAAGTCGCACAGAAAAACTGCTGAGATTTGTTTAATAAACCTTACTCCGCTGCCTTCCCTTCCCATGCCAAGAGAGTTAGTCTTTGACTCAACACTGGGTAGTGGCTGCTGAGCTCTTAGTTTGCATGTGCTTGTTAAACCTGAGTGACCTTTTTCGAGTTCACAGCCATAATTTTTGCCCCAGTGTCTTCCTGGAGCTGATTTTGCACACACAGGGAAGCTATACTTGCTTTTCACTGCTGTTATATTTCATTTAATATTAATTGATGGCTTTTCCCTTATCTGCTTTCCCTGCCCTAGGACCGTCTGCTTTTAGAGCCCATGCAGGTTCCTCTTGGGGAATTTTTCAGACCACGAAAGAAGGAAGTTGAACAGCTGGATTCAAAAGATTTCCTGGGTAAACCCAAGGTAACAGGCATGTGATTGATTGTTAAGATTAACAGCAAGCAGATTAAAGTCCCACCTTCTGACATCTCCAGAGAGCATTACTGTTGGCCGCTCCACTGGTGGAGACCCAAGAGCAGGATTGTCAGGGCTTGCAGCCAGTCAAGGCATCTGGGACACAGAAGCTGAAATTTGTAGGAATTGCCACCTCTTTTATCAAAATTGTACTGCGGTGCTAAAAAAACCTTCCCAATCTTGGTCACTTTAAACTCTGAAAAAGCTGAGCAGGTACTTAGGGAACCCCATGGTTGTCCTTTTGCTGACGACAACATTTTCAAGAGAAGCACATTCCTTCAGCGCACTCCTACTCACGGCTGCATTCCTGGTGAGACAGGCAGGCACTTGGGAGACAAATGCTTTGTCATGTCCTTTAACGCAAGTCAGCGAATTTCTCTGATCCCTTCTATGACCAGTGCAGTCAGCAGAAGTGCCACAGGCTAGAGAGCTCTGACATGAATAAAGGGAAGGGAAAGTGATTCATTCATGTACTTTTAAAGAAACCTTGGAAAGACTAAAAACACAGGGATGACAAAGGTTGAAGCTGTTTTGGGAATCCAGGTCTGCTTTTTCCACTATGTGCATGGCTCTACTTTATGTCTGACTTTAGGGTGTCAGAAGGAAATGGGTCTGAGTAGGTAACCTTGCATGAAGTTTGAGAGTCTCTTCCTCCAGCCTGGGTTCAATCATTACTTTGTCCTCTGACAGGTGATCTCGTCCATCATTCCCAATGATGAGTACATTGGCTTCGAGCCTCTCAGGCCTCAGGTGAGCAGGACATAGCTGTGAAAGGAGGAATAGAGCTGTCATGGAGCTCCAGATAGGGCCTCAGATCCTAACACATCAGAGTAAGAATATATTATTGAAAAAAACAGTGCAATATCAGACTAGATCCACAGGGCCTTTCAAAGCCAGGTGGTGGGCTTCAGCATTGGCTGGAAGGGACTCAGCAATGTGAGTCTCCAGCTCTTTGAAGATGCATTTTTGTCTCTTCGCCATGTCAGAACAGCAGTGGAGACTTTGCTATGCTCAACACATGTTTGCCCAGCACTTCAGTAAATTTGTCAGCATAAGCATGGCTGGCTTGCATTGTAATATGAGTTTCTTAGAACGAAGGGTAGGGGAAAAGATTTTGTTACTCACCTCTTGATGGGATAAAGAGGGAGGGGGGGAAATAGAAGGTACATCCTGGTAAGGTGTGGAGCAGCAGAATTCTATGTGGGTGCTCTGGTGTGACAAATGTGGTCAAAAGTAAAGACAAAATACCACAGTGTGGTATTCAGAGGGACAGTAAATAAGGTGGCACTGTTGCTATATGAGGTACTGTTATAAACAGATGCTATTGTTCCCCCCCCAGAAACAGGGCTTTTATGAACCCAGTGTTGATGCTCTGCGGTAAGTGTTCAGTTCTACCCTGGTCTAACTCTTCTCTCACTATTTCCATTCAGACGTCATGTTTTGTTCTCTGATGTCTTTGTCTGAAGACTCTGTGGGATCCACACCCACTTCTCACCAAGGGTGGAGTGAATGACAAACATGCAAAGGCTTGCGTGACTGCAAAAGACACTGCAGTTCAGTAGCACCTCTTATGCAAGAATCTCAGGGCAGTTTGCAGGAGTTGATTCAATAGTCTTGGGAGACAGGCATGGATCATGGCATGGGTGGGGAATGGAAGCAGAGAGAGGTTGTGGGACCTGCCCAGGTCCATGGCAGAGGATGCTCCGCTGTCCCATCCTAGTTCTCAGGACAAGGCCTCCAAATGCTCACTCCCAGCCATGCTGTCTTGAGCCAAAATCAGCCCTGGTTCAAAAAACATGAGTGTCATTTGTTTTGGTGATTGTTGTACCAACAGTACTTCAGGGCTGAGTTTAATAATTGTTTTGTTATGGAGGACGTTCATTCGTATGATGAAAATGGGGCAGTTGCATTTGGGAAATCAGTGTTTTCCAAGCTCCTTTTGTTCCAAGTTGGACCAAAGAGTAGCAATGGAAATCATAATTTCCCAACACGTGAAACTTTTGGCATGTGCCAGTTTGAATCAGTGCAGTGTTCTGGATCAAAGCCATCCAGCACCAGAACTCCAGGATTAGTAAAGGAGCTCTCATTCTTTCTTTCCAGAGACAGTGAGTCAGGGTACTATCGAGTTTTGTCCCATTATTACCCTGAGGACTCTGAGAAGTTGGCAGTGAAAGCCAGCAGCTTGGTCTTTGTGCTGACGAGAGGAGCGGATGGCTGGGCTACAGCCATACACGATGGACAGGTAAGGAAAACGGGTGGGCTTTCCAGCCCATCCCCACCAGCAGAGACCACAGCCCTGCCTGTGAACAGGAGCTTGCTGCAACCCTTGAGCACATTCCTTGGGGACCCACCTGTAGCACTGCAGAGCAGAGGATGAGTTCAGGAGCTCATTTCCACAGACCAGTTGCTAACCATAGATTTCTCTGACACTTGGCTCCCGCCAGCTTCTGCCATTCACCTCTGTAGCTCCACCAGGGCATCTTTTTGGGCACTTGTGCTCTCCACCATACAGGATCCTATTGGGGAATCGTGTAGGATAACAGACCTCACCAAGGACCACCATTTAGAGCAGTGTTTGTCACCTGAGGGCTCTACTGGAGCCAAGGAGACAGGTCGGTCCTTACCTGGTGTGTAGTGCCTTTGTTAAATTAACTTTGGGGAGGTTTTGGGAGGGTTTCAGCTGTGCAGGCAGGTTTTATAAAGGGCTCTAGAAAAGACCTAAGGAATTAAAGCCCAGCAAATCTGACATCTTTCTCCAGATGAAGGAACTATAGTGTAAACAGATAGAATAGAAACAGATAAATATGACAACATGGAAAATCTTTTGTTGACAGAAGCCGTTTCTCACATGTCTACTTAAGTTCTTTGAAAGAGCCAGTGCATACCTGGATTAGGTTGAGCCAGTGAATGCATTATCTGCCTGTATTTCCAAAAAAAGTCAAAAGTTTCTTCACAAGACCACTAAAAAAACAGCTGTTTGAGCAAGAGAGGCAGTGCTCTGAGGACCGATAACAGGTTAAAATATAGAAATAAAGGATGGGCATAAATGAACAGGTTTTTCTTTCTTTCCTTTTTTTTAAAGAAAGGATGTCCCCATAGAGAATCTGCTGTGACCTAAGCATTTAGCATATTCCTAAGTGATATAGTAATAGGGATAGTGATATAGTGCTTCTTAAGGTGACCGTGTTCCATGACAGACAATCAAACCATTCAGCACAGCCTGAAGCATCTGGAGCTAACGGTGAACAATTACAGAAGTATTTGAATGTGCTGGTTGACTGCTCAGTGAAGTGTCAGATGAAATTCAAAGTCAAAAAAAGTAAAATAATAGACCCTAGGGGGGAAAAAAAGCATAATTACTTTCAGTGATCAGTTGAAATTAGTAGCTCTATAGCAGGGATTGTCAGAGGATACAGAAATGCTGCTGGACTGGTATCCCTCGACATCCTTGCTGCTGTCTTCCTAAGCATTTTAGGAGCAGGGTGTTGGGCTTGGTGGGTGTTCGGTATGTTATATCACAGCCACTCATTTAGCACCACTGCTTTCAGCAGAAAAAGATGCAAAAGGACCCTTGGATTTTGTTCAGCAATTGCCGAGGTCAATTGTATGAGGTTTAACAAGGCCAAGTGCTGGGTCCTGCACTTCGGTCACAACAACCCCATGCAGTGCTACAGGCTTGGGGAAGAGTGGCTGGAAAGCTGCCCAGCAGAAAAGGACCTGGGGGTGCTGGTTGACAGCCGGCTAAACATGAGCCAGCAGTGTGCCCAGGTGGCCAAGAAGGCCAACAGCATCCTGGCTTGTATCAGGAATAGTGTGGCCAGCAGAAGAAGGGAAGTGACCATGCCCCTGTACTCAGCACTGGTGAGGCCGCACCTCGAATACTGTGTTCAGTTTTGGGCCCCTCAGTACAAGAAGGACATTGAGGTGCTGGAGCGTGTCCAGAGAAGGTCAACAAAGCTGGTGAAGGGTCTAGAGCACAAGTCTTATGAGGAGCGGCTGAGGGATCTGGGGTTGTTTAGCCTGGAGAAGAGGAGGCTGAGGGGAGACCTTATCGCCCTCTACAACTACCTGAAAGGAGGTCGTAGCGAGGTGGGTGTTGGTCTCTTCTCCCAAGTAACAAGCAATAGGATGAGAGGAAATGGCCTCAAGTTGCATCAGGGGAGGTTTAGATTGGATATTAGGAAAAACTTCTTTACTGAAAGAGTGGTCAGGCATTGGAACAGGCTGCCCAGAGAGGTGGTGGAGTCACCATCCCTGGAGGTGTTCAAAAAACATGTTGACGTGGCACTTTGGGACATGGTTTAGTAGGCATGGTGGTGTTGGGTTGACGGTTGGACTAGATGATCTTCGAGGTCTTTTCCAACCTTAATGATTCTATGATTCTATGATTTCTGAGCACAAACCACATGGGCTACCATGCCTGACCCTGGGCCCTCCATGGGCACATTCATGTTGCAGTAGGGTGAGCAGGCAGTGGTGTTTTGCAAGGGCAGAAGCAATGCAGATTTGGGCTAACAGAAGATGGGGCTGGGCTTGCGTCTGCTGCAGCAGCAGCTCCTGTCTCACCCTGCTCTGCTTTGTGTCCTGCAGAAGCTGCGCATACCGAGCTCTCTCCTGGAGCCTGCCTCAAAGATGGATAAATGGGTGAGCTGACAACCTTGCAACCAGGGGTGAGGAAGGAACCAAGAAATACACTTGGGACATTTGTTTGTAAGATTATCACAGGATAGAACAACTCTGTAAGAGATACATAGAGAGTTTCAGCTCAGACACCTTGAGTGAAGACCAAGTGCTCTTGAACTGGAACAACAGAAGAAAAATGCTTATTTTTTTTCTGTACATCAGATCTCTTTACAGCAAAATCTGGGAGCTTGGACACGTATCCAAGCCACATCACAGGCTTGCATCACAGGCTAATCTAGGTAGTGTTGTCTCTTATTTGCTGTGGGCTGATGGAGCACACAAAGGTGAGCAGCTGCCACAGCTCTCCTGACCCCCTGTAACTCGTTGGGCCACTGGAACGCAATGATGAGTTTGAGGGCTTGAGACATGTGTTTGTCCAGCCTGCTCCTGTGATGTCTGCAGCCACTAGCACAGAAGGGGGTGAGGAGTGCTCACATGTTCTAGTTCACCAGCAGAGCGAGAGCAGGTTAATCTCCTGCAGTGGGATAGTAATATCTTAAACAGGCACTGCTTTTTGCCTTGAGGCCATGCACCTAAGCCCTAAACCCTCACCTTTGACTTAGGAAAACTTCTTCATCTCCCATCTCCACCACAGACATATCCACACATGATCGAAATTTTCTGTCTGAAGATCCAAATTTTCTATCATTTTCTATCTGAATCCAGTGTGGAAAGGTGCAACTCAGACCCCTATTTCCTGTGAGAGATTTCTGAAGCACATGGTTGTTCTGATGTTGCTATGATTTTTTTTTCCCCCTCTGAATGAATCCCTGGCCATAGCATACACATGGGCATTTGCTCCATGAGTGAGACATCTCTCACTGTGAACCAGCCCAGGTTCCCAAGCGAGCCAGCAGATGGTGGGGAGAGCCCTCAGCGCAGTGTGAGCAACCTCTCTCTGCTCCAGCACCAACTCAGCAAGGGACAGGAGGCCAAGGAAGTGTCCCACCAAACCTCTCATCACCGCTGCTATCCATGAGAGCTAGAAAGGCCACTGGGAGCCTGGAGTGCTCTGCCTCATCCAGCCAGTTAATCAACTGGTCTCCCTGGGGCTCTCTCTGGGGTTACACCCAGCAATTTATAACTGGCTGCAGCCTCTGTCATGTACGCCAGCCTTGCCCAATCTCTGGTGTCTTCTGCTCACTCCTTTCTGATGTTGTTCTCTTGCAGAAGATCAGCAATGGGATTCCGCTCCCTCCTGCCCAGGTGCCTCCCAGCCGACTCCATGTGAAGCAGAAGCCAGGTAGTCCCCCGGGCCAGGGACCTCAGTGGGTGTTATATGAAGCTGTGCCCAAACCCCCTTGCTTTAGGGGTGTGTGGGGAGGCTGGTTGCCCACTGCAGCTGTGGCTGCATGTGTGCTAGCGGCTTGCAGAAGAGCTGCTGGGGGCCTCTGCTGACTGCAGGCACTGTTCCTCTGCTCTTGTTTTGTTCTGCAGAATCTCCTGGGGGAGAAAATGCCTCTGCAAATGATGCTGGTGCCCAAATGGACTTCAAGGTAAGGTGTTTCACAAGCCGAAGCTGGCACAGCCTCAAGAGATCAAGGTTGTGAAAAGTGCAAGATTCCTGGCCAGATTCTCCAAAATTCCTGAGCTGCACCAAAATCACTGGAAAAAACTCTTCCTCTGCCCATTTTCCCATTCCAAAGAGGGGCTCCCATGTGGTCGTTCCTCCACCACTCCCAAGTTTGTGACCATACAATTTTGTGAGGCAGCCCGAGCTTGAGGCTTACCAGGGCAGTGCCCTTTTGCACCCTCCGAGGAACCAAGAGCCCCAGACACAGCAACGTTCTCAGACATGCACTTTACAGCCCGTTTTGCAAGAGAGCTGTCTTTGAACTCTCTGCTGTCCCTTTCCCCCTCCTCCTGTGTGGCATTTTCTGTTCCTGTCAGTCTGGGTACCACAATTCATTCATATTTGCATTCTTCTGGGATGATGTCCTCTGATGCACCCCCATGTCATTCTAGCTCCACTGTGTGTGATGGAGCTAGAATCTATCCTGTGTCCACTTGGGGACAGCACCTCTCTGGCAGTGCCAGCTGCAGATCAACTCTGCTTCCTTTGTCTTTGCCACCCTTCTTTGTAGGGCTTTTGGAGTAATTTTTTGTCAGCTGTACTTCAGACAGAAGACAGCATAATGTGGGGACTTGGCTGCACCTCTCCAGCTAGCTGGAGGAATTGAGGCCCTGCTCATATACATTTGGGTTTGGGAGGTACCTGTGCGATTGGACCCAGAAACAGGCTTCCTGGGTCATGGGAGGAACATTTGATCCCAGGCTTTGAATTTGTAGTTCCCCCTCTGAAATTCAGATCTGTATTTTGATGCTGCAGTACCGTTACATGGTACCACTGAGACGAGGGGTTGTGTCTGTGTCACCTCTGTTGATATGAGAGTCCTGAATAACCAGACTGTCCACGGTGCCACATCTCTTAGCAGATCCCACTGACCTGCGGAGAAGCTTCATCCAGCACGGACAGACCTGTTGTGCTGAGGGCGTGTTGTGAGTGCACTGTGGTGGTGAGGGCAGGCGAGGTGCCATCTCTACTGGACCTACGAGCTCTGCTGAGGGAGCGGTTTGGCCAGCAGGCAGAGCAAGGGAAGCTAAGGTATGCTGCGGCACAGCCGGGCCCTCCAACACTCTCGGTGCATGAGTGTTTGTGACAGGGCAGCAGCAGCCATTCCCCTGAGGATACAGATCTGTGTCTGGTCTCCTGGGAACATTTAGTTGGGGTCAAAGCACTCTAGCAGAGATTCAGCAAAGATGTGAGCACACAGCCTTCCTTGCAGGGCTAACCTTACCATGGCTTTTGGTTTTGAGAACAGTATGTGATCCATGGGCTTTGGAGGCCCAAAGGGTTTTTCCCAGGAAACTGTACCATGGTCAAGAAATGAGGGAACAGAAGGAAAAACTCTGTGCAGATGCAGCTGCTGTATATTGGATTTTCTCCTGCTCAGCTCAGCCTTTGAGATACACTAGGATCAAGGCAGAGCAATTTGGGACTTGGTTCTGGGGTGAGGTCTCCCTGACTGTGACATCCCTGGGGGCACACAGTGTAATCAGGAGAGTTTAGGATCTTCCCCTCAAGTAAGCGTGTGAGGAGGTGACACTGTCACTCCCTGACAGTGCTGTTTTTGCCCAGAGCATGCTGGGTGGCCCCATGTCATTGTGCAAGGTGACAAGCTCAAAGCTGGCTTACAAAGGGGACTTTGAAGACTGAAGATGTTAGAGGGCTAGGCTTGCCTCAAAGTTTGGCTTTTAAGTGAGATGATTTGAGCCATGTTAATAAACCCTTGCAGCTACAGGCATTCAGATGGCAAAGAACTGGGTGCAGTTTCGGGAGAAGAGGATCTAGGGAAGATGTGGCAGCAGCTGACAGATGGCAGGCTGATGCTCTGCTGCCAGGTATGTGGGCTGTGACAAGCTCTTCTGCTGTGCTGGACTCAAATCTCTGCTTTGCCTTGCAACCTCCATGCTGACTTTCTCCCGTAGGACTCGGACTCCCACTCGGGCAGACCCGTCCTCTACCGGATGCTGGCTCAGCACCCTTACCTTGCGCAGGGACCAGGGGACCTGGAGTTCAGCAAGGGAGACGTGCTGGATATTCTCTCTGAAGGTAGCTTTCCAGTCCTGCCTGCAGGCTGTGCTGGGGCAGACTTTTGGAGTCTGCTGCAGGGAGGGACTGGGGAATAGATGGCTTCTCCAATGCTGTCTCAGGCTCGTATGCTCAGGAGGTACAGGCTTGCACTGGGTTTTACCCAGAGTTAAATTCCAGCCATGAAAACTCTGTTAACCCCAGTTATATGGGCCAGGCCTCATCCTGCTCCTTTATGTTTTCCCAGTGAATGACGACTGGCTCGAAGGACGCTGCAATGGCAAGACTGGCATCTTCCCCAAATGCTTTGCAACCCAGACCAGTTGTGGTGCTGCCTTCCTATAGCAAACAGGAGCCTTTTCCTGCCCGACTGCACTGTCTCCCACGGGTGGGAGACACTAGTTGCAGCTCATTCAGGCCACAGCCAGCACAGCCAGGAGCTCTGCTGAACCTCGACAGGAAATGTCCCCCACCCACAGATCCCATGGGGTCAGTTCCAGCAGTCCAACAGCATTTTCTACAGCCTGTTCCCAGACATGGCATGTTTACCTCTGTGCTTACACGGCCAAAGATGTGCCTGTGCAGGGCAGAGAGAAGGGGGAGGGATCTGGTGTTTGGCTATGGGAAATGTCCATGTGGCAACTCAGACCTCAGGGGCTCAGACTGCTGGGTGGAAAGAGGTTCCTCTGGATGGAGGTCTTCACCCCCTCTCCCTTGTTGCTCAAGTTCAAGCTGGGAAGGCTGAGCTTCACTCTAATGCAGCCAAGGATAGCCGTCTGTGAGCAGGAGGCAGAGCCCAGTTCCCCAGGCCCTTGGGCCACGTATCCATATCTCCACCAGACAGAGAGATGCTGCTCTTTCGGAAGGCTTTTGTAAACAGTTTGCAGTGGGGTATATGGGATAACACCTTGGGTTAGGACCACCGTGTATCTTCTTCCACAGCAAATACCCCATGGATCTGTCAGAACCAAAGGGCTCTGAGCATTTCTCAGCCCAGATGCCTTTGGTTCTTTTCTTAAGTCCTGCCTGGGTGTTACTGCTTCATGCTGTGTGGGCAGGGGTCTTGCAGCACAGAGAAGAGGTAGTTGTGGAAACACCCCTGCTCAACCAGCCCTGGGCTTTGGCAGAGCCTTGGAGGGGCTGGGGAGAGGCCTGGCTGTGCAGTATGGCACTGGGCTGGTGGCTGGAGCTGGAAGGACTGAAATGACTGTCCGGTTCCTGCAGCTGAGCTGTGCTGGGCTCTGCTGATCTAAATAAAACATTCAAGAGCTTGGAGCTGGAACCTGCTATGGATTTGGTGTCTGACAAAGCTGGGCTGTGTAACTTGAATATAAAATAACTCTGAGCCAGAGTTGGCAGCTCTTAAATCAACTTCCACTTGTATTTTTCTGCTGAGATATGCCAGTAAATATTCTTAAAGACAGCTGACAGTGTCTTTGGGAAGATATTGTGTCACATACTACAGAAATCCTGCATATCTTGCACAGGGCAAGACATAGATAAGGTCACCCCTCTCCTCAGCGTTTAGGTGGCCACCACTGCTTGCCATCACCGATTGCCTCCCATGGCTGTTGGAAGAGCAGCCCAGCAGGACTGGAAGTGCCAAGAAAACTGTGCTAGGCTGGTTAGTGACTTTTGTATTTGAAAAACAAAAAGGATTTTATTTCTAGTTTGAATTTATCTAGCCACCAAGTCTCAGTCAGCTTTTGTCAGCCAGATTAAAGGAGTCTTTTCCTCTTGGAGGTACTTAGGGAGCTCAAGACACCTTTGTCAACTTCGACATCTTTACAGAGATGACCCAGTTAGACCTCCTGAGCAATGGAGATGGATCTAATGCCCTCGTTCTTCTCCCCTTTCCACCTTCTTTTGCACTACTTCCCTGCCTGGTTTAGTGGGCAGGGTGCCTCTAGTCAGGAGGCTGGGAGCTACTTGGTTTTCCAGAAACACTGGAGGAAAGCGGCCACCAGGCCTGCCACTATGGCCAGCACAATGAATGAGACAGCACCTGCCCACAGACTGGGGTGGTGCCCCTTGACGTGTTCCAGAGCCTCTGTGGGGATCATGTTGGTGAAGTTCAGCATGAAGCCCAGCGTCCAGCCGATGTCCGTGTTTGCTGCCTGAGGTGAGAGAGCAGAGATCATCCAAAGGTGCGTCTCCCAGGAACCAATAGCTTCGGTGCAAGGGACTGATGGGCACCTCTCCCATGAGCTGCCCCAGCTGTGATTTCACACGTGGACCTGGCTGTGGTGAACCTGAGCTTACCAGCACCAGTTACACAGAGAGATTTCCTCTCCCCCCTTCCCAAGGGCTAAAGGGCAGCTCAACATGGATGACTGCTGTGGTCCAGATGTGCCTCTGTGACCTGAACATGATTTTGGATCTGAGCTTTCCTCCTCCCCCATGATCATTTAAATTTGGTCATATTGTGGTTCAAATGGGTCATGGGGCCACCATCACCTGTCTGATGCTCAAGTCAGTTCTGCCCAACATCAGAGACCCAAGCGGCCAAATCCTGCTCTGCAATCCTCTGACCCCCTTCCTTAAAATTAGCTTAAGTTCACACCAGAGTAAGTGAGAAACAAGCTGGCATCAGAGGATGTGGGGCACGTAAGAGTGAAGCTGTGCTGGGATCACTGGGTAGCAGTCATGAGATGGGGACACATTTCTGGTGCAGGGGATTCCAGGGATGCTGTTCCTGAATGTGTCTTTGGGCCAGGGCAAGGATGCGGCTGCAGCTGCAGGCCCACTCCCACTGCCCTGCAGGGTGTTTACCTGCCGGCTGAAGTGGATGCTGCTCCACGTGTGCTCATTGAACTTGTAGCCATCAAGCAGCAGTGTCAAGATGTAAATTGCCACGGAGCAGTACGTGTGTAAGTACCCCTTCTGCTGCGGGAAGGTCTCCACCAGCTGTGGGGCCATCGGGGGACATGGTGCAACAGAGAATGAAACAGATGCTCAGGAACCCTCCCTGGCCCAGGGAACAGCAGGGCATGTGCTTCCTGGGCAGAGATCTGGGATGGGACAAGCACAGGGCTCCTTGCTGCCCTTCACGGGGCTCTCACCTCTGTCCAGTTCTTCTTGCAGAAGGTCTGGACCGTGGAGTTGACATCGCTTAGAGACTGCTGGCTGGTCAGGTTCAGGAAGTGGAAGGTGTAGTAGAACCCAGCGAAGGCCTGGGGGATAAGGTGAGATTGTAAAAACTACACCTCCTTCCTCACACAAAAAAAAAGACCCAGGGGCCCCTCTTGCCTGGGGAAAGAGCCCCATGTAATCCCAAGGCTTTTGCATCAAGCACCCACTTGATGGTCTACCAGAAAGTCTTGGAACTGGTGGACAAGCCCTGGGGCTGCTGCCTGCACTCTGAGGTAGCTCAGACTTGCTCCCTGGGACAGGATCTTTCCATTTCCCTCAGGGAGGGCTGGGACATCGTAGGAGCCAGAAGCCACCTCCCAGCATAGGAGAAGAGCTTTGCAGATGGGACCAGCTCTAGGGTCCCCTCCCTCCCCACCCCTTCCCACAACCAAGCGGCAGAGGAGACTCCCACCCTCCATCCTCCCCTACCATAGCCACAAGGATGGAGGCTCCTTACAAAGAACTGTCCCCGCACAGGTGGCTGATAAACCCCGTTGAACCCGCATGTCCTGTTGGCCCCACAGCTGAAGTTGAAGAGTTTCTGGACAGCGGTGCTGCACGCTGCTGGGTCCCCTGTCCCCATCACTGTGAGGACCTGTGCAGGGCTGGGTGTGCTTGGTGCATGGACACAGGGACTGTTGTAGAGGTCTGCCGTGCTGACATTCTCCTGGTATCCCTTGGGATAGCAGGGGTGCAATATCTGCGGGGTAGATGAGCTGTCCTGGAGAGAGCGGGAGCTGTTAGCAGGGCTTGGCCTGGGATGCCAGTGAGACGCTACCCCACAGCCCATCCTATGCTTAGACATTCCCCAAAAGCAGGATTTAGACCTTAGGAAGATTTGAGGAGAAGCGGGATCCATCCTTTGCATGACTAACCTGCTCACGGCTTTTGCTGGTCCTGCTGTCAGCCCCACCACTGAGCTGTGCTGGGGTGGCGATGCCACTGCCAGCCTGTGCCTCCCTGTGGGGATGGCAACCTGCTCTCGGGGGCAGCGCGTGCTCTCTGCCTGCACGGAGAGCTTGGTGCTCTTGGCATTCACTCTGTCCCCACTGCATCTTGCAGGCCCTAGCCCAGAAAGGACCAAAGATGCATCCTGCCTGCATGCTCCCCAAGCATCTCCATCTCCCACAGTGCTGGGTTGTGCGCTCTGACCGAGGTGAGACTGGAGGACACTGGTTAGTGGTGCAGCGGTGTGCAGGAGAGGATGTTGGGAATCCTCTCTCTGGGCAGAAATTGAGGAAAGGTGAGTGAATGGGGACGGGGAAGAACCTAAGGATACAGCTGGGCTTGGGAAATGATGAAAAATGCCATTACGTGTCAACATCTGGGGAGAATGGAGCCCTGGCAGGGAACCACCACCACCTTCTACCCAAATGAGAGAATTTTTTGGTTCAGTAGATAAAATCAAAGCCTCTCCCAGGTTTTTGGATTTGTGAAAATTCCCAATTCCCTAATGCTTTTTCCACAGGCATGCCCAAAATTTCTGAAGACATTTTTCATGGCAATGGGAAATGGTTGAGCAGATCCTGGTGACCAGTGGCCATGGTACCTGGGGGAGAGCTGCCAGCAGCCTCTTCAAGGCCTGTGTCTGCCCATAGCAGAGGTAGCTGTGGGTATAGAGCGAGTAGTTGGTGCCGTAAAGCCTGAAGAAGATGGAGGTGTTCTTGTCCTCAATGGTGACTCCAGGCTGGAAGGTTATTTGTGTTGAGGCGCCTCCAAGGTCCAGAGCTCCCAGAACCTCTGTGTCCCATGGATGTTCCCATTTCTCTGCAAAGGAATACTGGCCCCATAAGATGGCAAGTGTTAGTCTGAACTGGAGGGAGTCACAGTCCCTGTCCCTTCCCTCAAGGTTTTGTGGGCTCAGAAGCCCCTGAGAGACCTTCCACGTCCTGTCTCCCTTTCTAACCCCCTCCTGCCTATGTCCTCCTTGACCCACATAGACTTCCATGTAGCACTGAGGTCTGGCTCCTTGACTGCTGCACATCAGCTGGGATCCAGAGACTTTGAGGAGGGAAAGAGTAACACATTCATCTGGGGTCTGATATTACTGTATCCCTGTGATACCAAAATCGACCCATATGTAAGTGGAGAGCACAGGGCCAGGCTGAGCTGGACACAAAGACCCTTGATTCTGTTAATCACATCAGTGGAGTTGAATCTGCAGTTCACAGCCACAGGCTACATTTATTTAGGTGACTAGTGCCCTAAAACTACCTTTTTCTCTCCTATGGGAATAAAGAAACCTGGCTGTAGCTTGGACAGGGATATATATATACAAACTGCTTATCCCCCCTCTGCCCAGTCCCCCAGCCCACACCTTGACGAGGGTCTCCAGCAGGTAGTTGACAGTGATCCAGCCAAAGGAGCCCTCCTCGTTCCCCGTGAGGATCCGAGCTCCGCGGAAGTCCACAGGGTACTCGCGAATGGCCTTGGCAACCTCAGCAAAGACCTGCTCGGCCTTGGTGCTGTTCTGCTCCCTGCCCAGGGAAGGAAATAAACACCGCGCGGTGGAGGAGGCAATGGCTGGGGAGCTTTTGGAGCAGGGCTAACAGCAAGAGGCTGCCCGTCTTCTGCAAAGCATCAGGGCTGCTCAGAGACAGGGCAAAGCCACCAAATGCCTCAGCTGGTGCGTTGGGAGTCTCCCTAAAAATGCCGCCTGCAGGCTCTGCCTGAGCACGTGGGAAGGTTAATGCAAGCCTGGCAAAGGAGGTTGGTCCAGCTCTGGGGCTGCTGCCAGGCTGGTGCTGGAGTGGGCTGGGGGCGTTCCCCGTGGGCATGGCTAGCGGCTCTCTTCAACACCCTGGTGGACTGCAGACATGGATGCTCTGCCCATCACTACGGCCTGCCCGGGCAGCAGCCCTCTGTGCCCCCAGCTCCCGTGCCCCCAGCCCCCTGTCCCAGCCCCCTGCACCAGCTACGATGCAGAAACGCATGGTGGGGAAGGGGTCGGAAGTGCGTGGCTCCGGGCAGTGCCAGTACCTCAGCAGCCGCATGCCCGCTGTGGCCCCCAGGTAGGTGGGGGTCTCCCGCTGCTGCTCTGCTGGGATGATCTTCATGGCCTTGTCCAGGCAGGGCTTCAGGCTGGCTCCAGCCCCAGCTGGGTTGTCTGCGTAGCTGGAGATGCCGGGTCCTGCAAGAGGGCACCCCGTGATGGAGCGAGCTCAGTGCCACGCAGGAGGGACAGGACAGCAGGGGACACATCCACCCAGAAAGCCCCCAGGGTTTTTTCCCCGCGTACCCAGGCTAGTTGTGCCCCTGCCAAGGGTGTCCCTGGAAGGGCAGTGCTCAGAACTGGCCTGCCTGGAGGAAGCACGTGCGCCATGGCCAAGGCATGCTGTGGGAGCAGGCAGCGAGCTCCGGATGGAGGGGGAGGGCTGCGGTGGTGTGCGTCTTGTGATGCTGAGCACATGCTTAATCCCAGGGAGGCTGAACTGCCTGAAGGTGGCCAACCAGTCCCACAGGACTCCATTGACAAACAGAGCAGTTCCTTATTTCCCTGGGGAAGGGGCAGGCTCTCCTTTTTCCTGCTGGGAGGGCATGCAGAGCTGATACCACACACAGAGGTGCCCTCTGCACAGCTTGTTTGAGTTCCTGTTTTTAGAGGCTGGCACCAGATCTGAGCACCCAGCATGGTCCTGCGGTGGGTAGGGACAGGCTCTGGGGTGGAAATATCAGTATTTACCTTCTCTGAGCTTTGCACGCCGTTATTGCCATTAGCCCACACACCCTCTCCGTTACACTTTGCCTTCTGCCAGACCTTTGCAGTTAACCAGTAACTGCCATGCCACCAACGCAGAGCCTGGATTTGAGGTCGAGGAGAGTTCTGAGCCCTCTCACCCCCTGCCCAGGCACCTCTGCCCTGGCCTGCTGGCCTTTGCCAGTCCCAGCCCAGCTCTATATATCATTTAGCTGACCCTACCTCCCCTCGCTAGCCTGGTCCTTTCCTCCAGAGAGACCAGTCCTTGTGCCAAAGCCCGACAGCACCTTTGCAACAGGAATAAATGCCCCTTTGTGTATTTATAAATGCCCAACAAATAAATGCCCTTTGGGACATTTACCATTTACCACACCTGGCATGAACCAGCCAACTCGCCTTGGCACTGCGGGACAGCCACCCTGGCAAGCACCAGGGCCAGCCAGTCCCAACATCCCCCAGCTGAGCAGGGGCAGGGAGGAGGGATGGACATGTCCTAGCACACTCACCAGACACGGGGCAGGCCTCCACCTGGGAGACAATGCCAGTGCCGTTCTCCTTGTCTGCAGGCCACCGGTAGATGTAGAGAGCCGTGTGTGTGGAGCCAGCGTCAAATACCAGACCGTACTGGGGGAGGCAGAGGGGACGTAAGGTGTCAGGGGGTGCAGACCAGCTTCACCCGCCACAGAGTGAGTGGAGCTCCAGGAGAGCCAGCAGAGCTCCTGGTAGGCAGGGGAACCTCGAGTGCGCCAAACGAAGAGTGTCACCAGAGCAGGGAAAGCCCTGTGGCATTGCAGTCGCCAGCTGTGTTGGGGGCAAGGCTGCATCACAAGCCCTTTGAGCTGGCAATGCTCTGTGATGAAAAGGCTATACGTACTGTAGGGCCAGTCGCAGTGACCAAACTCTGCCAGACCCACCTGACATGCCAGCCTGTGTGGGAGTTTGTCCCCATCTAGGTGACAAACAGCACAAGCCTGCCTGAAACCTGGTGTAAATCCTATACCAAGGGGCAGCCAGCACCCAAGCGAGAGCGGGCAGCTGCGCTCCTCCCAAGGACCCTACCTTGGTCCTGGGAGGCAGAAACACGTCCTTCACGTTCACGACACTCAGAATGAGGGCAATGATGCTGAAGACACAGGTGGCCGCCAGGAGACCTGCAATAGCCTTGGCTTTGTAGTCCATTCCTCCTCCAACCTGCAAGAATAGCCCCAACCCCCAGCTCACACTTCTGCATTTGCAAGGCCAGTTTTGAAATGCAAACATCACCTTTCAAGATAGGACTTTCCCCCTTCCTAACAAGGGCTTGAAGCCATTCTCCAGTGCATGGCGGCTCTTATGGGAGGCTCTTGGCAGTCTCAGGGCTGGAACACCCTCTCCTTCTGAGCACACCCTCCCTGCAGGATTTTCAGATTGGCTTTTTCAGCCCTGCCTTCTCAACTGCAGCCCTTCAGGCCCCTCTCTGCACACAGCCTGGACCCCATCCCTCTGCCTTGCTCAAACTACCGGCTGGGTGGCAGGTCAGCATCTCCCTTCCCAGCAGCATCATGGGGGCAAGCACGGCAGTGGCTAACAGGAGTCTCAGACTGGGAGCAGGACCATGCCCTGGCAGGTTCCCAGTTTGGCCATCCCCTCTAGGGATGGATGCAGAGCTGCATTCCTCTGGCACCTACATGCTGCCATCCTACCCTGTACCCTCGCAAAACCTGCCCCATGAGACTTGGAACCACCAGGTCTCATCTGTTGCCCAACAGTTCCAGACTACCCGTGAGAGGGTCCTTTCTGCTCCAGGCAAGTGAACAGCATCTCCAGCCACGTGTCTCCTGCCTGGCCCAGCTCTCCTCAGCTCTTGGTGATGCCACAGCAGGTAAGCAGACATGCAGGGATCGTGTCCTTGCCTGCAGGCGATCTCCAAGCCTCTCCTGCAGTCCCAAGGGCAGGAAGAAGGTCAGAGGCAGAAAACTTCCACTGATCTGGGCACACACAGCCCCGTAGCCAAGCTGGCATGCCGACAGCGATAGTGTTGCACAAGCAGGCAAGGCCAGTGGGGATTGGAGGACGTCCTGCACCTCCCGCTCATCTGGCGGGAGCTCAGCTCCTGGCAGAATCAGCCCTGAGGCATCAGTAAGAAATTGCGGTGGAGAACCAAAGCCAAAGGGTCTGTTACCCTGCAATGGCCTCGGCACATGGCAGCTGACACTTCCACGTGCTCAGCACCCCCGGCCGGTCCAGATGTGGTTTTCTACACGCACAGCTCTCCCTCCTCCTCCTGCACTGCCCCACTCTGCGCCACTGGCTGCACAGGCAGCATGCCTGCGGGGAGCCACGCTGACCTCTACCCATGGCATTAGGCTGCAAGACAGACTCCAGCTGAGTGGTGGATGCCCCGAGAGCCCTGGACACAGCCTAGAGAAGCGGTTTAACCCAACCAGTGCTTTGGGGTGGCACCTGGGGGCTGCCACTTGGCTACGCAATTCTCCTGGTAGTGCATAAAAACACAGAGAAATTCCCTTGCCCTTTTGCCAGGCCAGGTCAGTGGCTTGAATAGGAGAGGAAAGACCTTTGGCAAGGTCAAAGGTCCTGTTTTGGAGTCAGCATCTCCGGTGACAAACAAGGGTGACCGATCTCCTGCGTGACATGGGCTGTATAATGACGGATAGCAGCTGTTCTCTTCTGGCCCACGTCACAGGACATGGGACTACAGGAAACCCTTATCAGACCTTATCCTACAGCCAGGATCCCTCCCCTGTACGGTGGCTATGGCCAGAGGAGATAGTATGGAAGCAGTCAATGAATTCCGTATCATCACATCTCCAGTCCTATCAGCCCTGCTAGAGTTTGCCAGATACAGCTGTGTCACTGGGATGTGATTCCCCTGCTCCAGGTAACACAGCAGTGGCAAAGGTCCCCAACCTGGAAAATTCTGTCCCAGGCACTGTGTGATGGAAAGATATGAAATGGTGATGAATTGCACTGTCCTGCATGCAGCAGCAGGTGAGGAATTAACTCCACCTGCTCTGGTAGGGATTAATTTCCATTTTGACTGGGCAGGAGGCAACATCTAAAGGCAGCACAGAGCCAGCGAGGCGTGAGGAGCAGAGCAGGGCATAGGGAGGGAGACCAGCAGGTGGAAAACAATGAGAGGCATGTGAGAAGTTGATCAATCTGCCCTGCCTTTCAGTGGCATCTCAGGGCTGGCCAGCACTGATACCCGCCACCATATGTGGCAGGTTCAGTTGAGGAGCAGGGACAGGAAGGTGGTGGTGATGCCTCCAGAGCTAAAGAAAAGGCACGTTGCTGCACAGCGCTGCAAGGAGCAATGCCAGTCCATTTTAATGCATGGAAAGTTCACAGCTGTGCACAGCACTTGGGCCATTGCTGCACTTGTTTGCGTACGACTGGGAACACTGAAGTGCTCTACAAACACCGACGGGATGTCCCTCACCGTGCAGCGTCCCTCATGCAGAGGGAACAGGGTGTCAACATTCAGGCTCAGAAGCATTGCTGGATCTAAACTGTTTCTAAGGAAAATGGGAAGCTGACTTCTCCACCATGCACATTTGGGATTTGAAAGTCAAAAGGGCTCTTAAGATTATAAGAGGGTGAACGTGCATGCCGGGAGCATCTTTGCCAGGCAGAGCAGTCCCCTGCCTCCCATCTCTCCCACCAGCGCTGGGGCTCAGTAGTGCCCTCCATGCCCCATCCATGTCCCCTCCGTGCCCCTCTGCCCCCCATAGGCACCTCATGTAGCGAGCGGCCGCCCCAGCCCTCTCCCTCCTGCCCTTCCAGCCCACCGAGCATGCTCATCCCCAGCACCTGGCTCCGCCGCTGGCCAGGGCGCACCTGGGGCGGAGCCCACCCGCCCCCCTCCGAGCACAGCTCCATGGAGGAGCACCCCGGCCCCCTCCGCTGCCTGCGGCTCACCCAAGCTGCTCCCAGCTGCTGCTCCCGGCACCACCGCGCTCGCCCCGGTGTCAGCGTGGCACCTGGAGTGGGGAGCCCCGCTCGTGGGACAAAGGCTGCCCCGAGTCCCCGGTATGGCCCTCCCCTTGGCCCAGGACCAGCAACCTGCCCAGGAGAGTGCAGCGCGGCTGAGGCTGGAGAGCCGGGGTGGAAATAGCGTCTGGCGTTAACCACTTCGCTGCTGGAGGGGCGGGTCTGCCTGGGAGACCATGACCCCCATGGCGGGGCCTCAGCAGGCGACAGCTCCCCATGAAGCTCACAACAAGCCCAGCCTGCACCTCTGCCCCTCGGGGAGCCTGTGAGTGGGCTGGCCCCAGGACGAAGGCAGTGGCTGAGGTCTGGGAGCCCCGCAGGCATCCCTGCCCCAGACTTGCTCCGTAAACACACTGCAAGGTAAAGCATGGGCCAAGCCTGCCACCCCGCACCCCTGCTGTCACCTGGCTCTGCCGTACCTCACGCTGACCCATTGCAGGCAGAGGCAGGGTGGCAGAGGGGCCCAGGACCCTCCCCCAGGAGGGACCTGGCAGGTGGAGACCTGTCCCCATGGAGACCTGTCCCCAGAGCCATCCACATGGGACCCATCCCCACGGCCAGAGACCCACCTGTCCCCACAGCCAGGGACCCATCCCCACAGCCAGGGACCCACTCATCCCCCATAGCCAGGGTCCTGTCTGTCCCCACAGCCAGGGACATATGTTCACAGCCAGGGACCCATCCTCACAGCCAGGGACCCATCCTCACAGCCAGGGACACCTCTGTTCCCACGGCCAGGGTCCTATCGCCCCGGGGCGGTGCAGGCAGAGGTGCAGGCAGAGGTGCAGGCAGGCCGGGGTGCTGCCCCGGTGCAAGCAGTGGCTGCTGCTGAGCGCCCCGGCTCCCCCCGCTGCCCCGCAGGCAGCGCCAAGCTCCCGCCCGGGGCTGGCCGGGGAAGCGATCCGGACATCCGAGGCCCGCACAGGCCTCACTTTCGTTTTGCATTGCTCCGCTGGGCTGGGTGCCGGCAGCGCTGCGCCGGCGGGGCAGGCAGGGCCGGCGGGGCTGCCCTGAGGCCGTGCCCGGGGGTACAGGCAGAGGGAACAACGGGCTCTGCCCAGCACGGTGCACCTACGCCCGAAGAAGGAGGGGTGCCCCCGGCACAGGTAGGCGGGGGCTGGCCGGGACCGCGGCCA
The DNA here is from genome assembly GCA_013401315.1 of Balaeniceps rex. Classification (NCBI taxonomy): domain Eukaryota; kingdom Metazoa; phylum Chordata; class Aves; order Pelecaniformes; family Balaenicipitidae; genus Balaeniceps; species Balaeniceps rex. Next base: position 44,470 of record VYZW01024025.1, read on the forward strand.
TCCCCTCCCCGAGGGCCGGGCAGGAGGGAGCCTTCGCCCCTGCCCTTTCCCGAGATGGGACCTGCCGGTGGGCGAACGCCCGGGTTCAGCCCCGCTTGTCCAGGGCATTGCTCTGCTGCCGGCCACGGTGCAGGTTCACGGTTTCCACACGCGGCTGGTCTGTGTCCCAGGGGGTCATTTAGGGGATGTGCAGTTCCCGAGCTGCTGGGAGAGACGGGGCAGGGGGCTTGGGGCTGCCCTTGCAAAGACCATTCCTCCCCACAGCCCGGTGTGGGGATGCAGAGGCGCCTGCTCAGGGCAGCGGGCTGGAGCTCGGCGGCTGTGCTGGGAGTGCTGGGGGTGGCCGTCTTCCTCCTGGTGCTGACCCCGGTGAAGGATGCAGCCCTTCCTACGAGGAACAAAGTAGGTGGGACCTGGGAGATCCTGGGTATGATCACCAGCTCCTTTCCACCTCTCATCCTTCCATCAGCCCTGCCTTCCTGTCCACTTGCAAGTCTTCCCATAACCAGCCCAGCTTTTCAGAGCTTAACCTAATCAAGGTAGCACTGAGTAGATCAACCATCCCCCCTAAAACATGGTCCTGGCTCCTTGCTAAGGATGGGAGAGAGAAGGGCAGCCCTCCTCCTGGGACTGCTCCATCTGCCACCCCAGACACTTTCTCTTCTCTGTTTTCAGACATCCAGGTCACCTGGTTTACACCCAGGTTTACATCTCTCTCCTGTTGCTTTCTGCTGGCTGACTGTTAAAAAATAGTCAGGGTTTGTGAGATTTGCCACTCCCAAAGGTCTGGGAGCAGCTTTGGCAGCCTGAGCCCTTTGGGACATGCCTGGATGCCTCCCTGCTCTGCAAATCACCCTGCTGACCTGCATGTCTTCCCTTTCTGAGCTGTAACTCCCTTGAATGGCTAAATCAGGGGTGGTTAGAGGTGGAGCAGAGCTGCTAAAGGGAGGTTGGATGTGCAAACCTGTGCTGTTTGTGTTCACATATGGGAAGCGAGAGCAGAAGCTCTCAGAAACTCCCATGGCACTAGGTGCAGCCCCAAGCGTGCTCTGACCCCGTGTCCCCTCTGCCTCCCCCAGTACGGTCTGGTGTTCGACACCGGCTCCACGCACACGGCTCTCTACATCTACCAGTGGCCCGCAGACAAGGAGAACGGCACTGGCATCGTCTCCCAGGTGGAGGCCTGTACCGTGTCTGGTGAGTGTGCCAGGACGTGTCCGTCCCTCTCTCCCAGCCCCCTGGATCACTATCCCAGACTCTCACAGCATCATTGGTGATCTGAGTCTTTCAGCCTGTGCTGGGCCAAAGGGAGATGGCCTGGTGGAAGAACCAAGTAAAGTGTTAGGGGATAGCTTGCACCTTAGGGAGCCATACGAAGGCGGGATTGGGGATCTAGAGGTGGGTGAGGAATTTGGCCCCCAGTTAGCATGGTTCCTGGCACCAGTCCAGTCTTGCAGCCGGTGGTTGTGCATCAACTCGCAGCTTGGGATGCTGGATGTGCAGAGTTTGCTCCTTCTCCTGTGCAACTGCTTCCTTGGCTCTTCATCCCACAACATCTCCTCACAGCTTCTTTCATAACGTGCGGCTTCATATCCCCACAGGGCCTCCTAAAAGCTCTGCAGAAGTCTCTGAACATTACTGTTTCCGCTGGGTTTTTTTATGCAGTTCCAAACTGCTCTTTGGGTCAGCAGTTTTCATGTTGGTATCTGTGTGGCACCAAACACAGCAGAGTTTTGGGCTGGGACTGGGACATCTGGGTATTGCCAAGGAGGTCCAGAGAGCTCCCTGGGCCTGGGGAACATGTGGATGTGTCCCCTGCTGTCCTGTCCCTCCTGCGTGGCACTGAGCTCGCTCCATCACGGGGTGCCCTCTTGCAGGACCCGGCATCTCCAGCTACGCAGACAACCCAGCTGGGGCTGGAGCCAGCCTGAAGCCCTGCCTGGACAAGGCCATGAAGATCATCCCAGCAGAGCAGCAGCGGGAGACCCCCACCTACCTGGGGGCCACAGCGGGCATGCGGCTGCTGAGGTACTGGCACTGCCCGGAGCCACGCACTTCCGACCCCTTCCCCACCATGCGTTTCTGCATCGTAGCTGGTGCAGGGGGCTGGGACAGGGGGCTGGGGGCACGGGAGCTGGGGGCACAGAGGGCTGCTGCCCGGGCAGGCCGTAGTGATGGGCAGAGCATCCATGTCTGCAGTCCACCAGGGTGTTGAAGAGAGCCGCTAGCCATGCCCACGGGGAACGCCCCCAGCCCACTCCAGCACCAGCCTGGCAGCAGCCCCAGAGCTGGACCAACCTCCTTTGCCAGGCTTGCATTAACCTTCCCACGTGCTCAGGCAGAGCCTGCAGGCGGCATTTTTAGGGAGACTCCCAACGCACCAGCTGAGGCATTTGGTGGCTTTGCCCTGTCTCTGAGCAGCCCTGATGCTTTGCAGAAGACGGGCAGCCTCTTGCTGTTAGCCCTGCTCCAAAAGCTCCCCAGCCATTGCCTCCTCCACCGCGCGGTGTTTATTTCCTTCCCTGGGCAGGGAGCAGAACAGCACCAAGGCCGAGCAGGTCTTTGCTGAGGTTGCCAAGGCCATTCGCGAGTACCCTGTGGACTTCCGCGGAGCTCGGATCCTCACGGGGAACGAGGAGGGCTCCTTTGGCTGGATCACTGTCAACTACCTGCTGGAGACCCTCGTCAAGGTGTGGGCTGGGGGACTGGGCAGAGGGAGTCCCCCCTCTCTGCTGTGCTGCAGTCTGGGCTTGGAAGCTGATACCCCTGTGGTTGCCCTGTGCCGGGTCCCCATGGGTAACTCCCGGTGCTGGGCAGTGCTTCTTCACAGGCGAGCGGACCCATCCACCAGCAGAGGTTGCAGCTGGAGCTCTGGACCTTGGTGGGGCTTCAACCCAGATCACGTTCCTTCCTGGGACCACCATAGATGACAGCAGCACAAGAGCCCTCCTCAGGCTATATGGGACCAACTACTCCATTTACACCCACAGCTACCTCTGCTACGGGCAAAAACAAGCCCTGAAGATGCTGATGGCTTCCTTACACCAGGTAACTGCTTCCAGCCTTGTGGTCCTCTGCTGCACCCTGAGCCCCGATCTCACTGAGTTGGGCAGGCAGCACCTGCTGGGTGTGATGGCCACTGGGCTCGGTGCCTTTGTGCAAACCCCAGTGAGGATGGTGGATACAACAGGGCCACCATGGCAGGAGCCATCCCAGGGGTGTCCCAGCAGCAGGGCAGGATTGAGCCGAGATGGAAATGGACACCCCAAAGCAGGATGCCTGCCCACAGGCAGGGGGGGCTGGAAGGACCCAGCCCTGGAGGAGGGAACCTGCTGGGTGCTGGGAGGTTGGGGAAGACACAGCGAGATTTTTTAGCACCAGTATGGTAATGAATAAGTTGGGTTTATGGGTAGAAATCTGAACATGCTGGTCTTCAGCAATAGGCACTGGGCACGGGAGAGTGAAGGGAGGTGTGGCTGCACAGGGGGACCCTCATGTCCGTAGCCTGGCTGTGGGGTGAGGGCTCAGTGCTGGCTCGTGCTGGTTGGAATGGGCAAAAGACCACATGCAGAGCACGTTGCAAAGAGAAAACAGTGTCCATTTTGTTTTTGCTTAAATGGCTTCTCAGCCTTGGCTCTCCCATGAGTTTGGTGACCCTACAAAGGAAGAGTGGGGACAAAATGGGTCCACACTCAGCACAGGATGCAAATCCTCCAAGGCCTTGGGCATGTGACAATCACTGTAGCTGATCCCTGACCACAGCGTGGTTGTGCCATGCTTGTCCCCGCGATTCTGTGCCTGCATCCCATGGATGAGACCCCATGGGCGGTGGAGCCAGCATGCTAGTGTCCTGCATCTGGGTGTGGGAACAGGCGCTGTCTGTGGACTCTTTCTCTCCTTTCCATCCTCATCTCAGTGCCAGAGCAATGCTAATGGCTCCTGCTCTCTCCAGGGCAGCCCATCTCCCCAGCAGATATCACACCCCTGCTACCCCAACGGATACCAAGAGAACATCACCATGGCAGACCTCTATGACAGTCCCTGTGTCCGTGCACTGAGCACACCCCGCCCTGCACAGGTCCTCATGGTGACGGGGACAGGGGACCCAGCAGCGTGCAGCACCGCCATCCAGAAACTCTTCAACTTCAGCTGTGGGGCCAACAGGACATGCGGGTTCAACGGGGTTTATCAGCCACCTGTGCGGGGACAGTTCTTTGTAAGGAGCCTCTGTCCCTGTGACTGTGGACAGGGTGTGGGGTTTTGGGGCATCAGAGGCTGGCCATGACCCCAACAAAACTGCTGTAGGAGAAAAGTCTGAATAGTGCCAGCCCTGAAAGCTGGGATGTGCTCGATGCATGGAGACATGCAGGGTGCTCACCAGCGTGCCAGGCAGACCCAGACCTCTGTTGTCACAGCACCAATTTCTTTCGGTGTGGGGAGCAGTCCCAGGGCCCCATCCCAGTGGGTTGGCAGGCATCACCCTGCAGTGCTGAGAGATGGCCTTAGGGACCCCTGCAGAGCACCCCCCCGGGGTGGGGGGGCAGAGGGGTGGCAGTGGCCAGGGTGCTTCACTAACCTGCCACCTTTGGTCTTAAACACCCACAGGCCTTTTCAGGGTTTTATCACAACCTTCACTTTCTGAACCTGACTGGAGGGCAGTCCCTGAGCTCCGTCAATGCCACCATCAGGCAATTCTGCACCAGCAGCTGGGAGAAGGTGAGATCCTGCCTAGGAGATACCGGCCCCTGCCCACGTTTTGCCTGGGCGCTGGGCAGACTGAGGGCTCACCTGCAGCCTATCCTCTGCAGCACAGATGGCAGCTGGAGGGAGCTGGGAGGAGTACAAAGATCTCTGGACAGGGAGAGAGATGGGAGAGCAGCCTGCAGCCTCCTGGGTCGTCCTTGCTCCCCAAGCGCAGGCACTGCCGGGTCTTTGCTACAGCTGCACTGTGGGGCTCTTGGTGAACCAAGCACTGCTCCATGCTGGCAACCCCCCCGCTCTTCCACCTCCGCAGGTGCAGAAGGAGTTCCCCACCATGAACAGGACCCACCTCCGTGACGCCTGTGCAGGCAGCTCCTATGCCCTCACCCTTCTCCTGCAAGGCTACAAATTCAACCACACGACGTGGCTTAACATCCACTTTGTCCGGCAGGTAGGAAAGTGCCCGGCAGTCCCCAGCTTCCACGCTTTGTGCTGTGAAATGGCTCACACCCACCCTGCCATGGCCCCTGCCCTGCCTGGATGGGGGAGCAGGGAATAACGGGGCACTGCCCATGCCCAGGGCAGCTCTTGAGTTACACTCACAGGCACCTGCTGGGACATCTGGCCTGGGCCATTTATGCTCTCCCCCAGCTTGTTTCACTAACGGTGTATCTGCAGCCCAAGGTGTGCACAGATACGGTGGCTGTGAAGCAGGACCTGGGGGTGCAACAGCAAAGGTCTTCTCTAGCTCTCCAGCTTGCATGGTACTTTGCAGCCTTTCACATCCCTCTTCCTTCTCTGTCTGCACAGGTGGCTAATGTAGACGTGGGCTGGACTCTGGGCTACATGCTCAATCTCACCAACATGATTCCCTCGGAGACCCCCCAGACAGTCATAGGGCTCCAGAGGAGCAAATGGATAGCAGCCACGGTTTTACTGGCCATCATGCTTATCCTCATCTTCTGCCTGCTCACAGTCATATGCTGCCAGAAAAACTCCAGTTACGAGAGTCTCTAGCAGCTCTGGCTCCAGAGGCTGCCAAAGCCACTTAGTCCTTCTGCCGCGCTTGTGTGAGGAGCTGCAGACTGGAGAATTGCCCCCATGTGTCCAGGAGCTGTGAACTTGTAATGTGGGTCATCTGTCTGCTGGCCTGGTCAGCTGGAAATAGCACAGGCTTTAAAAAAAATCCTCCTTGTAGCTGCTTGCTGTCTGGTTTTCCTTCCCCCTTGCTGCTGGTTGGAGATGCTCTAGGAGGAAGGGGATGGCCATGTGGGGCAGGGGTTCAGCACTGGGGCTGTGGGGACCGCAGTGATGTGGGGTGGCTGGAGATGGTGGGACCAGTGGGTCAGGGAAGAGAAAAGGGGAGTCTGGCAGCAACAGGATCATCACGGGGCTGGTTACAGCAGATACCTGATGTGGGGTGGATGTGTCCTGCCCCATCCTGGGACAAGAGCCTGCATTGCCCATGGCCACTGAGAGGGTGTTCAAACACTGGAACAGGTTTACTAGAGAGGTGGTCGATGCCCCAAGCCTGTATGGGTCTAAGAGGCATTTGGACAATGCCCTTAATAACATGCTTTAGCTTTTGGTCAGTGCTGAAGTGGGCAGGCAGTTGGACTAGGTGATCATTGTTAGTCCCTTCCAACTGAAAATATTCTATTCTATTCTGCACCAGCCAGAGGGGCAGTGGCAATGGGCCTATGGGGGGGAGCCGGCCTCGTAGATGGGACTTGGGCTCTGCCCAGGACTGGGAAACCCTGTGAGGTGGGGGATGGCAGCAGCCCCCTGCTCTCCTGCACGAGCTTCCTCTCTGGCCTGGCTGCACCCCATGTCTGTGCCAGGCAGATATCTCACCCTCCCTTTCCGGCACACAGGGCGATTTGGGAATGCTGCTGGGACATGTCAGGGACAGGTCCCGGGGCCCCCTTACATTTTTGGGGAGTCCCACTGGCAGCCAGTGGATGGGTGAGGTGAGACACCCTGGCTCTCAGAAGGAAAAGGCCTGTCCTCATACCCTGCTGGCTCCTCTCTGAGGTCTAGCAGATGCTGCAAGGTCTCCAGGGGCATCTCCCGTAGCACTGGGTGACATTGACTCTCCCCTGAGTCCCTGTCATCATCACCAGTCCTTACCTGGGAGACAGAAACAATAAAATCGTAACTATTCAGGAGCAAAGTAACAGTCGTTTCCCCATTTGCTGACTTTTACAATGTTTATTTGGATGACGAGAGCTGCAAGACACCTGCCTTTCTGCAGAGACACTGAAGATCAGTTCCTTGCTGCCAGGAGGCAAATAACAAGATGAGTCAGCCACAGGGCAGGTAATGAATGAGCAGACCAAAGCCAAAGGCGAGGGCGCAGTTGTGGCCAGGACCCAGCTCAGCTGTGTGCGCAGGGTCAGGGCAGGTCTCACAGCCTGCTGGAGTCTCAGCCTGACACCCATGGTGTCCAGGCCTTCTGCTGGTGGGACAGTCTGGTCTCCAGGAAGACATTCAGGAACATCAATCGCTTTATCCCAGAAGAAAAGGAAGATGAGATGAGATGAGATGAGATGAGATGAGATGAGATGGACCCTCTGAGGAGGAATGGACCACGCTTCTGACTTTGGGTGCTCAATTTTGCCTTCTCTCTCCAAGACCATCAGGTAAGCCCAAACAATATGCCCTTAGGAGAGCCAGCTGAGGTGCCACAGAGCCTTGCATGCCCTCATGCTGGCAGACCCAGCAGGGACCTGCCTGGCTGTTGGCAACCGTGGTCAGAGCCAGCATCACACGGAGCACCCTGTCACCAAGCCTCAGGCTGCCAGTCCTACTGGCAGAAGTGCAGGGCACCACAGTACAGACAGCCTTCCAGCCCCGACATGCTCCTGCTGTGCTCTGAAGTGCAGCTGGGCTCCTACATCCACAAGAGCAGGAGCAGGGCAGCAAGCCCCGAGGCAAGGGTGAGGAAGATGAAGGCAACAGCCGCTGCCCACAGGGAAGGAACGTGCCCCTTCACCAACACCCGAGCCTCCACCAGGATCATGTTGGTGAGGTTCAGCATGTACCCCAGCATCCATCCGACGTCAGCGCTCCCCACCTGCCCGAGGAGAGAGGGGATGATGAGTTAGCCCTGCAGGAAAGCCACACCGATGACGCAGGGCCACTTACTCCAGCACAGCCCAAATGGCATGCAGTAGCTGGCCCCACATGCAGTGCCATGCTGGGATGTGGGGCAGGCAGGTCTTTCTGGACCGTGGCTCTCACAGCACCCCGATGTGGGAAGCTGGCTCTTTTCCCCAGTGCTGCCTCTACTCCTGCCCGCAGGCTGCGTTTGCTGCCTACCTTCATCTGGAAGAAGATGTTGTTCCAGCTGGTCTCATTGAACTTGTAGGCATCAAGGAGGAGTGTGAGGATGTAGTTGGCATTGGCGCAGTATTTAGGCAGTCGCTCAGGATTCTCTTTGGGGTAGCTAGAAGACAGCTGGGGGGGGAACATGTTTGGGGAGGAAGGGGAGGTATTTGCAAGCAATTTCCATGCAGGGACAATGCCCTGACAACTGCTGCATGAGGGACAATGGCTCTGCATCCACCAGCATCCAGAAAAAGACTCCTGGACCAGGCAGGTATTTTGGACCTGTCCACACAGAGCAACTCCTTTGAGGAGGATTTACTCTCCACATGGAAACAGAGACACATTGGAGCTCCTTCTGCCCCAGATTCTCCCATCTCATCCTCCTCATGCAAGGGGCCCCTGCTCTCTGCCCCACGGTGGTTCTACCATATCTCTTGGCCTTATCCATCTCCATTTCATTCATCTCTAGAGTGGTGCCAGCAGCTGGCTCCCCTCTCACCATCCTCCAGGTCTCCAGCCCCACCTCCATCCCCAGCTCCTGTGCTGGTGGGGAGATTTTGCTGCCCTCACCTGCCCTGGCTGCCCCTTTCCCAATGTTGCATGAGCAAGGAGGGCCCCCAAGGGTGGGTGGAGGACGGTCCTGACTCCCTCACAGAGCTCAGGAATGGCTCTGCTGTTTAGGGCACAGCTCAGCAACCAGGGAGACTTGCCCTGCAGGGGTCCCCACTCCTCTTCCCCCACCCCAGGATGCCTTTGCTTGTGAAGATTCCCCATAGCCTCCCATTGTGGGGAACGTACGTCTTCCCAGCTTCTTGTGCAGAAATGCTTGATGGTTTTCCTGGCAGTGGCCAGCGACTGCCCCCCAGTCAGGTTGAGAAACTTGAAGTTATAGTAAAAGGCAGAGAAGGCCTGAAAGGCAAGAGGGAGAAATGCTGTTGAGTTACAGTGGGGAAAATCCCTAGGCAGGTGCCCCTGTCTCCCTCGAAGCAGGCAGTGGGCTTTGTCCTTCACCAGGTTTGTCCCACCATTGCATGGTCCCAGGGCATCACTGTCCATGTCCCAGCAGAGATGATGGGCTGGGGGTGTAGGTGCCTGCTGGCTACAGCAGCACATCAAGCACAGGCAGAGCCTTGCCTGAAGGCTGCTGGCTAAGATTTTTTTTTTTTTTTAAACTGAAAACTTCGTTTTTGACTAAGCACCTGTTTTATTAACATGGTCCCATTTGGAGAGCTGGCTGGAAAACCAGATGGCAGCAATCCCTGTTGTGCCTTGGGGCAGTGGTAATTTGGGTGCTTCTTGTTCCCATTCTGCTGCGGGGAGGTGACAGTGCCATGTGGCATACAGGGACACCACAGCACCCGGGAACATGCTCTGCCTGGGAGGTGGGAGGATGGAATTTGCCTTACAATGAACTGCCCGCTGACTGGGGGCTGGTAGACGCCGTCAAAGGTGCAGTTCTGGCTCTGGCTGCACGCTGAGAAGTTGAACAGCTTCTTGATGGCAGCCAGGCACCCGCTGGCATCGCCCCTGCCTTCCAGGGTCACGTTCCTGTCCCCGAGGGTCAGGCGTGGGTCGCTCTGGTTGGTGCAGGGGCTGGTGCGGAAGGAAGACAGTGAGATGGTTTCATTGTAGTCTTTTGGGTAGCAAGGGTGATTGACTCGCGTGCTGGAGGACGACTCCTGGAAATAGCAAAATTGCAGGCTGTAGCATCCTGCAAGCCCTCTTGGCAGGCATGCTGGGTGGCAGGGTTCACCCAACACTCCCCCCAAAGTCATGGGCGCAGGCATCTCCCACCTCCTCAGCAGGGAAAGATCCTCCTGCTGTTTAATCCTGGTCTTGTTGGCTGTCTGCAGTCCCAGTCTGAGCTCAACACTAATTCTCACTCTGATTTGTCTCATTCCCTCTCCCACAAAGGCAGACCAATTTCAGGGACCCAGCACGTCTCTCCCCTGGCCAGCAGGATCATGGTTTGGGGCACTCAAAGCCCTCTCCACCCCAGCTCTAGCTCCGTCTCTAGCTCCAGCCCCAGCCAGGGACCCCACCTGGGACCTTCCTGGCTGTGCAGCATGAGTAAACCCTTCCGGCTCACCAAGGCTGCTCCTCCTAACATGATGCAACTTTGTGAAGACTCTCTTCCCCTCAGACCTTCCAAAAAACAGCCTGAGAAAGATCTCTGGTTCACTTTTCTCAGGTCGGTGCAGTCACACAGTAGTTGAGGGGAGCTATAGGGTTACCTGTGCCAACCCCCTCCTTAAAGCATGACCAACTAGATCAGGTTGCTCAGAGCCTTGTCCTGTCAAGCTCTGAATATCTCCAAGGATGGCGACTCCACAGCATTTCTGGGCCCTATTCCGATATTTGACCATTCTTATTGGGAAAAACTTTTCCCCTGCATCTGGTTGGAAAGTCCCATGTTCCAGCTTGTGCCCGTTGCCTCTTGTCCTGTCCCTTTGCACCTCTGAGAAGAGCCTGGTCCTGCCTTTTCTACACTCTGTGTGAGGCAGCTGTGTACAGCCAGAAGATCTCTCCTGAGCTGCCCCTTCTGATGCTTCCCGTGCTCCTCTCCACATCTGCCTACCTGTGCTCCAAGGAGTCTGTACCTGCTCTCGGTCCCTGCTGATGACTCTCTGGAAGAGCATTGCCTGTTCTTATTTGATGCATTAACAAGTCTGCGGTTGGTATCATGAGAGCAGAGTCCAATTACCCCCCAGTTCCCTTCTCACCGCAATTAATTCCTTGGCCAGTCGCTTCAGCATCTCATTCTGCCCATAGCAGAGGTAGCTGTGTGTGTAGATGTTGTAGTTATACCCGTACAGCGTGAACTTGGAGGCTTCATTCCAGTTTATCACCGAACGTTCAGGCATAAAGCTGATTTGAGTGGATGCTCCTCCAAGATCCAGTGCCCCAAAAATGCTGGCCGCCTCTGGATGAACCCATGTATGTGCTTTGGGGGAGTACTGCCAAAGCAAGACAGGAGAGGAAGAGGAGTAGTACATGGCTGGTCTCACTCTCCCTGAGCAAAATTCTCATCCCATTGAAGTCAGTAAGGTTTTGTTACTAAATTCAACGGTATTCAATTCAATTATCTCCATACGTGAGGCCCCACTGCCTTCCCTGCCCAACCAGCCTGGCCATTTGTCAGAGCCAGAAAAAACAGAGATTGAACTGATGGTCAAGATGTGTCAATGTGGTGTGGGCTCACATGGCTCTGAGTCACCAGTCCCCAGACCAAAGTGTTGGTGGGGACCTGGCTTGGAGGGGCTGCCCTTCCTGAAGAACGGGCTGCAGAGGCGCTGGTGCAAGGGGAAGGACAGAAGTCCTCCAACAGCCTGCACAGGAGCCCAACGGTGCCAGCACCGCTCTGAGCTGTTGCAGTGCTGGGATAGAGGGTGGCAGGAAAGAGGTTTGGTTCAAGCTTCCTTCAGACTGGCACACTGAACCAAAACTGGGGCCTCGCAGTGCCATACAGAGATGGACCTTCTCAGGGCAGCAAGGCAAAGCCTGGCAGGAGCAAACCGTCCCCACTGGGCTGCACGGCTGACCTCGCTGTCCCCAAGAGATCCTGTGTCCACATGGTGCAGAGATGTGCCCTTAGCTCTTAACAAGGACACCCCCATTCCTGATTTCTCCCTTCTCTTTCACGCTTTCACTGTGGGCAAGTCAGGGGATAACTGGCTGCTTCCCCTGGATCATTCCTGAAAGCTGTTAACCCAGAGCTTTCCTTCTGTGCTAAGCTAACTTAAGAAAAATCAGAAAAACTGTATTAGCAAAGAAGGAGTGGGTGTTTCACTGTTCTCCCACCTTAGTGAAGGAGTCCAGCAGGTAGTTGATGGTGATCCAGCCATAAGCCCCCTCCTCCTCTCCTGTAAGAATTTGAGCCCCTTTGAAAGCCACGGGGTACTCTCGCATGGTTTTAGTGACTTCGGCCAGGACTTGGTCTGCTGCTGAGCTGTTCTGTTCCCTAAGAAGGACTCAAAGGTCAGGACACATACCCAGCTACATCAATGCTACAGAGGAAACACAAGGAAGCAGTCTGTTTTTTTTCCCAGTTCCACATACTCCAGTTTTTTGCAACAAGCAGTTTGTGTGAAATGATGTTTCCTTCTACATAACTTGTCAAAGCTGCTTGTACAGTGTAAATGCCAGCTGTCTACACTTGGCATCACAAATCTAGGAGCAATAGCAATCTCTTCCCCCCAGGGCAGCTTGATCCCAGTCACACAGATGTTTGCCAGGCCACCCTTCCCTACCTAAAGTATCTTTGTAGTGCTGGAGGCCAGGAGGGATTGTACTGCAAAACCCAGGTTTGAACATCACCCACTGACTGCACCAAAGCCAGGGCTGGCTGCTGAGCTCCAGTGGGTCTTTGGGGAAGGTGCCAGCCTGGTTTCAGACCTCTGAGTCTGAGGCAAGTAACCTTCAGGCTATGACCTGGCTCTTTCCCAGGGAAAGGGTCAGATTGCTAGGGCACAGAAATGATGTTAGATATCCGCAACCATAAAACCAAGAACCATGAAATGAAGGTTGACATTTTAAAAGAGCTAATACGGGCTGGAGAAAGGTAAGCGCAGGTCCCGCAGCACCCCGTTGTATCCTATCGCTGCCCCGCTCCCCGGCCAGCACCTGTCCATCTGGGCAGATGGCACATCCTCTGGTGGCATCTCAACTCCCTTGTGTTTAAGGAATAAAGAAGAGCAAACAAAGAGCTCTGAGAAGCATTTCTTGCTTGGAACTGGGCATGCAGCACCGTCCTGGGATGTGGGGTCCCAGGATGCCAACAGACACCTCTGAGCAGCCTCTCTGCCCCAGGGCCAATCACTCAGGACAGCTCAGCCACCCGTGTGTCCCCCACTGGGCTGCCTTCTCCCCGTTCCCAAGTCACTTGCTCATGGCAGCATGTGAGCTGGGAGCTCCTGGCAGCCTGGCCCCGTGCAGGACACTGTGTCCTGGCAGTGGCTGCTTGCAGCTCGGTCGCTGCTTCGTCACCCCCACACCCCACAGTGATACCTCAGTAGCCTCATGCCTGCCGTTGCTCCGAGATAGGCTGTGACATCCCTCTGTTTTGCAGCAGGAATGACCTTCAGGGCTTTATCCAGGCACTCCCTTAGGGAATCACCAGCTTTCGGGGGATCATTGGCATAGCTCGATATGCCTTGTCCTGGAAGAGAGTCAGGCTGGGACAGGCTGAGGGGAACGGCTGGGGACAGAGATGTGGGAGCAAGAGGACATGGGTCAGTGAGGTCTATCACCTCTTAGCAACGAAGGGCACTTTGCCAGGGTCCTCTGGTCCCCTGAGACCTGACTGACCCACACTTACGTTCCTCTCCTATAGCTTCCCCATATCTCCCATGCTTTCAGCAGTGTCCCCAGCTCTGTAGATGAGACCTTCCCCAGCCAGTACAGCAGCTTGGGCAGCTGGGGGCAGTCCAAGGTGGAGGAATGAAAATTGAGAGCAACACCAAGGTGCTTCAGTCCCACCAAGCATGTGGGCACTACATGGTGCTGAGGACCCTCCAACCATAGAGCAAAGCCAGCAGGGAGTCAGGGACCACGCTGCCTGCAGCCAGGGCTCCCCACTGTGCCAGCAGTGACAGCCCGATGGACAGAGCTCCCCAGCGTGGGCAGGCCAAAGAGAGAGGGAGGGCCAGGTTGTCCCACCCGCCCCATGAACACACAGGGCAGCACCGAGCCCATGGCAGGGCGATACTGACCCTGGACATCACAGGACAAGGTCTGGCTGACCACACCGGTGTCGTTCTCCTTGTCTGAATCCCACTCGTAGACAAACAGAGAGGTGTGGGTTGAGCCTGCATCAAACACCATCCCATACTGGAAGGAAAACCCAAGATATCACGCTGGTGGGAGGAGGAACAGCCTGTCCCTGGCCCCACCATTGCCCTGCCAGGGTGGTGGGGCCAGAGGATGCCCCTAAAAAAGTCTCTCTAAGGCACAGCTATCTGCACCGTGGCAGAGCAGAGCAGTGACAGTGCATGGCCTCAGCACGGGCGTTTTTCACAGCAACTGAGGAACTTTTTCATTCCCTCTCCTGAGGTCTGTGCAGCAATGCCAGCTCACACAAACATTTTCTTGGTTGTTTCCTCATGCTTTTTAATTTTCTTTCTTGGTTACACACCTTCTGAGTCTACGCTGGTCCCACCTTGGGGCCAGCAACCCTCCCTTCTCCAGTGCTCTCTTCTACCCCCGTGGCTGCACCCAGCCTGGGCAGAGACTGGCAGGGCCACACCAGCCCCAGTCCAGGAGCGCCCAGCCGTGTGCCTCTTCCCTATAAAGCCCTCCACCTCACCCCAAAACCGTGCCAACCCTCTTCCAGCAGCCAGGGTGGGATGCCAAGCTGCAGGGGAGGGATGGTGAGGAGCCACAATGCTTGTGCTGTTGTGTGAGCAGGTTAGGACAGGCTGGTGAGAGTTGGCAGGAACAAAAGCCATGTGGAGGTGTATCACCCTGCGGTGTGGTGCTCTGGGAGGGCAGAGGTTTTGCCCTACCCATCTGCCCCAAGGTAATCTCCTCGAAACATGTCATGCGCGTAGCACGGTGTCTAGTTTCAGAGGAGGCTTCTCCCCCGACTTCAAGGTGGCCAGGGTGTTATTTCTTCTGCCTGCATCTTGGGATGGGAAGAAAACACCCACCCAGCTACTACAAGGCAGGTCCTACTGACCACTCTTCACCTCCTAACCCTGAAGATAAGCCATTGTCTCCGAGCACCTGCCCAAGGTGACTGGACGCTGCAGTGGTGCTTTGGGACCCTCTTTTGGGCTCACCTTGACTGTGGGTGGCAGGGTGACATTTTCAATCTTCACCAGGCTCAGAACAAGGGCAATGATGGAGAGTGCGATCAGCACCCCGATGATGGCAGTGGTGAAGTGTTTCTTGTTAGTGAACATCATGGTGAAGGCTCCTGCAAACCCAAACACAGGAGAAAGGTGGTTGGACACAGCCAGCTGGGAACAACGTTAGTCAGTGAGAGCTGCAAGGAGATCAGCTCCGAAAGCTGTCCCCAGGCTGACACTATCTCAAGCTGTGTAACTTGGAAATCCTGGTGGATAATCAGACCTTTCCCTGGGAAAAGCAATATTAGGATAAAATAGGGGGGCTGGAGGAAAGAGGGGTTGGTTGCCCAGCAGCCTGGCACAGCCATGATGGGATCGCAACAGTCCTCCATGTCCCATACCCACTCCTGCTCGGCTCACCACTACCAGGAAGGATCAGGTCCAGGAGGAGCAAAATAAACACTGCACCAAACAGAGGAGAGCATGGGAAATTGCAAAAAAAACCTCAACATGAGATATTGTAGAAGGGGAAGGTGATTTTATTTTACAAGATGTAAGCAAGGTCAGCTCACCCGCTGGCACTCCCAGACCCATGCACCCAGCAGCACCCAAATGAGTGTGCCCAGATGGGATCGCTCAGAGCTTGCTTGCGAGTCCTTGTTGTGGCTCTGGGCTCCTCTGTTGCAGGCAGCAAACCCAGCTTGGTCTTGCCTTTTGTATCCTTTGGAAGTGCATACTGCTTGAAAATCTTTCCCCCATTACTTTGTCTCATCAGCCTTATGCAAAACTCTTGAATATCTGTTCCCTTGTTTGTCTCACAGGTGTATTTGTGGCTCAGTTTGGCATCTTCCTGACACCTTATCTTCGGCCAATTAGTTCCTCGTCCTCATTTGAATGAAATTACACATAGGACCCCCTACAGCAATTAGCACACACCTCTGCTTTTAACCCTTGTCCCCCTGCTTCTTTGTGCTTTTACACACACTCACACATTTCTGTTCTCTCTTTGCTCTCACCAGTCTTAATATTTCCATTATGAGTCTCTACAAGGTCTATAAGAGGTGAGAGTGATATTTCCAGTATTCAAGGCTCTGAAATCACACACAGACTCGTAGGTGCCTTGATAGTAAATTTTGTTACAATGAGAAGGAAAATCACATCAGAGGAGTAGGATGGCCCTGCCAGGTGGGTCTCAGAAATGCTCGCTGAGCTTTGCCAGCGGAGACAGGAGAGGCCAAGAGGGCCAAGACATTGTCATGGCCCAGCTGGGACTGCAGTCACCCCTTCCCCATGTGTGGCCCAGCTTCGAGCTGTTCCTGGGCTGGGGGTCCCTGCAGACACGGGGACCCCAAGGAGAGCTGGGGGAGTGGGGAAGGCTCAGGTCCTTGCAGCCCCCAGCTCTGCCAGCAGCTTCCCATCACTCTGGGCACGCATTCGAGGCTTGGTGGTGCAGGCAGAACATCATACCCCAGCCACAGAGCCCCAGCACCCCTGCCCTGGGATGGGGAGGGCTGGTGGACACAGGGACCTGCTCTCTCTCTGGGCGACACAGCGAAGCTGCTTCCTGCTGATTCAGCTCCCTGATAAGAGGCTGCCGGGGCTTTCACAAGGGCTGTCTCGATGGAAGGATTCAGTTCCCAGCTACCTTATCTCAGCTGAGTCAAACACAGCAATTCCAGAAGGGAAATGTGTGCTGGGGAGCCCTCATCGCATGCAACCTTCCACTCCTGCATTCCCACCTCCACACAAACATAACCTTTGCATTCACATGGCTTCACTGGAAGGGGGTGAATGAACGTCTGCTACTTTCCCCGGTCTGTCAATCCCCCGCTGACTGCACAGCGGCTGGGCCAGGGCTGTCCTGAGCAAGGGGAACTTGCCTCCATGCAGGACAGAGAGGCATTGACCGGCCCTGGTCCCTCCTGCACATGGGGCACTGTGCGGTGGCTGTGTGCACCCGGAGCCAACAAAACCCTCCGGCTCCTGCCTCCAAACCCGGGCTGAGAAACTTGTCAGTTTACTTTTCCTGATCTTTCTGTAGTAAAGAAATAGTTCCAGAGGGTACATGATAATATCTTAATTGCCTTCCACACCAGAAGGACAGGTAATGATTTTCCAGCTGGGAGGGAGCTGTGATTTCCCTTGGCTTGTGGTGACTCCATCCGCTCATCCCAGGCACCGGGACTGTCTGAGCTGCTGTTTCTGTCTCCGTTCCCAGGAATCTGGGTCTCTTTGCCAGGCTCAGCCCTTTGGCAAACCTGCTTCCACCAGCCTGGGGCAAGCCCAGCCAGGAATGGCCCTCGCCCACGTGAGCACAAGGGCAGTGAAGGACAGACCTTGCTGGTACTAAGCTGACACAGCAGCGACTGGCCATGGTGCCTGGCAGGGTCTCCTGGGCTCCTGAAAGAAGGGGTGGATGGGAGTGTCCCAGGTCTGCAACCAGCCTGGAGCTTGTCCCAGTAGGGAACTGGGGTGCAGCTGGGGCCACACGCCAAATGCAAGCTTTGCAATGCTTCCAGGTCCACCACCACAGCTTCTGAGAGCAATGGACCCTTCATTGGTGGTGAGTGGGACAACACACTCAGGCAGGTGGGGACGTGTGCCATCACAGGGACACATGGCCTCCTGGTTGCACCCGTGGTCTGTAGCCCCACCTCAGGGATCCAGTCTCTTGAGGAGCTGTGTTGACTCCAAGGGGTTCACTCCTTGGAGCAGCCCCAGTGCTCTGGAGCTGCAGGAGCCCTCAGCCACCCATCTTCCATGGACCTTGTCCTAGCAAGGATGGCAGGACCAGATTTAGCCCTGCTCCTGAGATGTGCGCAATCCTGAGATTGGAGATCGGGGCCAAGCTGGTGAGAGCACCCTGTGGACACTACTGAGCAGAACATGGGCAACTGCACCCAGCGGTGCCTTGCTTGCTGTGAAAACAGTGTTTGTAGTGCACTTGTTCCCTTTAACATGGGCAGATGTGTCCGTTTCCTGCACTGCAGCCGTACACCATGAGTATGGCCAGGAGACAGTCCCCCACCCACTGGAGCCCTTCATCCACCTCCTGGGGTCCTGAGTATCCACCTCCCTCTTGGAAGAACACGTGGATGTGCAAAAGCAGGAGAACCAGTTTCACCAGCACCCTCCTTGAGCAAACAGCTCATCTGGGTGCTGAAGGCCAGGAAGGGCTCAGGGCAGAGTTGCAGGATGGGGCTGTGCCCAGGCAGAGGGCACGTAGCGCATGGATGGCTCAAGGAAACTCTGGTTTCAGGGGAGCTCCTCCATGTGTTGTAGCTCTCCTCCTCCCTAAACCCAGCGGGAGCTGCAGGGCTCCAAGCTGCCCTAGCCGAGGAGGACCAGGACCCCTCATTCTTCCAGCACCCTCTTTCCTGGGGCCCATCTGCCATCCTACAGACCCCCACAAGCTGGGCTGGTGGATGAAGGCAGACACAGGGGTGGGAGCCAGGACAGAGGCTTTGCTGGGAGAGATAGTATTATCTATAAATAGTTCAGCTAAAAAAATCTCATAAAAGTTAGTACTTCCTCAGTTTACACTAGATATTCCTGAGCCAAGTCACAGGTAATGGCTTAATAATTTTTTTGACAAAATACCACCTGCAAAAACTTTAGGGCAACAGAAAGATAGTGCTGGGAGAAGGCACAGCAAGCTGGGGACAGGCAGAGCCCGTGAGCCCCAATGGCACCAGGCAAAAGACTTGCTGGACAACATCTTCCCAAACCTGCATCGCATCCCCAGCACACGGCATCACACACAGCCCCTATTGCACCCGCTTCATGGGCTCCCACAGAGGCCCCTTGATTAGCTAATTAGATAATTACCTTAGCTTTTAGCTCCTCCTGCTGACGGGCTGAGTATTGGCCCCTTCTTCCACCTTTGCACTCCAGGAGGGAGGAGGCTGTTTCCCCTCGTACCAGCGCCTGCCCCATGTGCAGCGCCCTGCACCTCTCCCAGGCAATGCTGCCCTGGCTGGGCTCTGGCAAGATGTCAACACCCTGGCTCCATGCCACATACAGTCCGGCCCTCAATTTTCTTCAGGTAATCCCACCTAAAGGGGTGTCTGTCTGTTAACACACAGGCCAGGTGTCAGGGCAACATGGTGTCCGAGCATGGAGCATCACAGGACCTGGAAGAACCATGGGGTGCCTGGCCCACAGGAGCACCCACTCTCACGTAGCTCCCCTCAGGTCCTCGGTGCTGATGAGCCCCAGCCCTGTTTGCCTTCATGGATGTGCTCCTGTGAAAGCTAAATGTGCTATTTGCTCATAGCTGAAAAAGTGACCTAAATGTCTCATTCTTCTGACTACAGGCGCACAAATCTGCTATGGAGAAGTATGGCTAGAGCACACACACACGCCTGTTTGATCTGCTTTTGACATATTTCTTTGTCTGTGGCCCTTGAAATGACTCTTTGAGACCCAGAAGGAAGTTGCCACGCTGGTGCAGAGACTCTGTGGGGTTTGAGCCCAGCCACTACCACCAGTCACTGAGATGACTGGTGTTTGTGAAATGAGATCACCTCCATTGCTAACATCTTCCCCATGCCTTCTGAAAGGAAAACACCCTGACTCAGGGTCAAAAGGGAGTCTGTCAGTTCCCTGCCGTTTAATTTCTGCACCACGATGTCACCCCAGCTCTGGCTGTGGGAGGTGCAGGCAGAGGCTCTGTGCAGGTCCCACGTCTCCAGGTAAGCTACACCACACGCTCCTGCCTCCTGTTCCCCTTTCAGATGCACCCCGGGTCTTGCTGCAGCTTGTCCCAGCAGGGGCCAGCTCCAGCCCTCCCTTCCAGTCTGATTCCAGCAAGACTGGTGGAACTGGGGCCATTTAAAGCTGCCTTTGGGATGCCCACGCCTGCTGTTCCCAGCTGGCAAATAGCACACCAGACCTTTCCTCCGCTCTACTGTCTTTCCCAGTGTGAAACATGCCCCAGTTGCCCTGACTGTGACTGTCTTGGTGCCACCTCTCAGCTGTGGGTGCTCTGGGTCAGGGACATGTGCCTGGAGCCAGCCCCTGTGCCAGCCATGGACACCCCAGTCCAACGTAGCAGGTGCTGTTTCTGGGGTGGCTCCATCTCCCATGGCGCTCGGATGGGGCTCAGCACAACACCTGCATCCTCGTGAGATCTACGAGATTAATTATATCAATAAAAATATCAGTATTTTGATATTGACAGTGGAGCCAGCTGAGTCCTGCAGGGCAGGGTGCCTGGGGAATGGGCACCAGCTCCCTGCTGGGAGGACGATGATCTGCCCAACACTGCGGTGATGGGCTCCACGTGTGCTGGGATGGAGGGACGTGGCAGAGGGATGCTCCAGGAGGTTGAGGCTGTTAGTTGCTTGCTCACCAGCTGTGTTGCCTGGGGGTGAGAGCACCAAGGTGAAAGATGCAGTCGGGGTGTCTCAGATCTGGCTTACAAGAGCCCCAGGCACGGGCTCTCCTCTGGCCATGGGCATCCTGAAGATTTTTTCTTCCGTCGATCAGGGAGCACAGGGAAATGAGGATGAAGCACCCTTATGGCAGGATTTTCCCTTTCACTAGTGTCACAGTGAGTGTTTGGGGACAGCATGGGAGGGAGACTGAGTCGAGCAGCTCTGGAGATGCTTGATTGCCTCCAATGCAATCAACAGAGCCATAAGGAAACAAGGCAGAAGGTAAAAGGGTGATGTGTTGGAGGTGTCCCTCAGCAAATGCTGGAGGATGTTTGCAGGAGACCAGGAAACCCTTTGACTATAGGAGGTTTCCCTTGAGCTGCCAAACTGGTTTGGACAAGGGCAGCTAGCACCATGATGGAGCCAGCTCTCCCTGCCATGGTGGTGGGTGAGCTGTGGACAGCCAGACACTTCATATGCCCTCCCCCACTGCTAGGTCATCTCATGTCACTGAGCTGTGGCACTCTGCAACACCTCTCTGTCCTCAAAGTCTCAGCAAAGCTTCTGAGAAGCTGCTCCAGGGAGGTCACCATTGCTGCAGCCTCCTTCCTTCAGCCTTTCCTCTTCCTTGTGCCCCTGCCCTCCTGGCTGCTCCCGTCTGGGCTCTCAGCACTTGCTCCACACTTCTCATCACATCTTTCTGAGAGTGGTGAGTCAAAATGGACCTGTGCTTTCAACTGCAGCCTTGCCAACTCTCTAAATTATTCTGTAGCAGTTATAGATGAAGTCCTGGGAACACCAACCCTGAAACTGGGGGCTGCAGCAGCTCAGGGCACCCATGTCAGGACAGAGACTCATGTGCTCCTAAGGTGAAATTTGCTTTTGCACACACTGGTCATTAGCCAGGGACACCCCAAAGCCACCTCTGTATCCCACCTACCCAGCAGCTGGCCAGGCTGCTCTGTGACCCTTCCTAAGCATGATACCTTGTGCTTGCCCTCTCTCATCTCCAGAGTGGCTGTCACCCATAAGAGAAGGGTGTCAGATTGGGGTAGCATGGTTTCTTGACAAATCTAGATGAAACACTACTTATCTCTTCATTTTCTAGGTGCTTTCCAATAACTTTTTGACTGCTTGTCCCAATGTTCCCAGCAGTTAGAAGCTGGGCTAAGAGGGCTGCAATTTGCCATTCCCTACACACAAGTAAGATATGTCTCTGACACAGGAGCTTATTGGGGGGAAAAAAAAAACCCAAACCCAAAGCTAAATTATGAGGATTCAGGAAGAGCTGGGAAGCTGGACTGCAGGCAGGTCCACAGCTCTGAGCAGAGCACATGCGGAGGCAGCCCCAGGCAGGGGTGACCCACAGCTCCTGTCCCTA
This sequence comes from Balaeniceps rex, assembly GCA_013401315.1. Lineage (NCBI taxonomy): Eukaryota > Metazoa > Chordata > Aves > Pelecaniformes > Balaenicipitidae > Balaeniceps > Balaeniceps rex. The sequence continues at coordinate 66,048 of VYZW01024025.1, forward strand.
CACGCAGGGCTAAGCGGCTGTTCTTGGCAGGGCTGCCAGGCTTCTTTCATTTTCCCAGTAGGAATGACCTGGCATGGACAGCCAAGCCTCTGATCTTGGTCAAGGCAATTAGTCTGTGTGTGAGAGAACCAGACCACACTGTTATCACATCCCAGATCATGATTTGGTGTTGGCACTCACCACATGAAGCTCATGTACTTCTGGTGGAGAAAGTCACTAGAGGACATGCTCTGCTGCAAACACTGCTTTTGCCACCCCAAACCACCAGACAGGCTCTCCTGGGACGCAGGCACGCACCAGCTTTGGTAAGATGGGTGGGATTAGCATTCCCATTGCTGTTTGGGAGCCCTAAATAAAAAAAACAAGAAAAGCAGCAAGGCACTGAGAGCACCGGGTGGCATGACGACCGCACCAGCAATGGACATGGTTGAGGCGGTCAGGGTGGTGGTGTGGATGGCTCTGGGAGCAGAGGAGGAACTGTGGAGACTTCTCCCTTCAAGGCACAAAAAAACCGGGGCTGCTTGTAAAGCCCCATTCAGGGGTGCTGGGATGCTGCTGAGCCACACTAGAGCAGCCTGCAACAGTCGGCTTCCAGCTCAGCCCTATGTTCAGTCTCATCCGCCGCCCAGGCTGAAGCCAGCTCTGCTCCCAGCTGCCCCCAGCATGGCTGATGCACCAGGGAGGCAGCCACAAGGAGCAGGGACACGGCTGCAGAGGGGTTTAAGGGTCTTGCACCACAAAGTACTTTTTAAGTCCTTGGAGTGATCCAAGTGTTAGAGCCAGCACAGAGGAGGCTCTTGCGCAGCGGTGATTTGAAATGTGTTTCAGCCAATTTAGCAATAAAAATCTAACTTTCACTTGCATGAGTCAGGCCATTTCCTAAAAGACATGCCTGGGTGAGAGCTGGCTGTGGAGTTAGTGTTCTGGCTGTGAATGCTTTCAGCATGTGAAAGTTATCAAAGACACAAGAAAAAACAAGGTGTGGGCAACCTTGGTCCCTGGTGTGGCTGGAGACCCGCCTGCAGCCAGCAGCTTCCGGATGGTCACTGCGTCTCAGCTCCACCCCAAGGAAGGCTGTAAAAGCTAATACAGCTAATGTGAGACAACTTCTGGGGTCACTAAAGTCAGCCACTATCCAGGGTGTCATGTAATTCCCAATCCTGACACCTATGTGTTGTCTCTACTTCTTCCACAAATGATAAACCAAAATGACCCTTTCCGATCTTGGTGCCTTGCTCTCGACTCTACAGTCCTCTGAAAGATGCTCCACCATGCCTGGTTTTCTTCCATGCATGTCTTGGCCACAGTCCTTGTGTCCTTGAGCAGCAAAGATGCAGCTGAAGGCACAGGCTGGTGAAGGGGAGGTACGTGCTTTGGAGATAGGAAGGGAGGTGTCTAACCAACCCCTGAGCAGCAAGGAGTGAAGCTACCTTCTGCTCTGTTTTGTGGTAAGCATTCATGGACTGGATGTGTCTGATCTACCGACAACATCCAGGATGGGCAGTGTGGGAGAAGGGACAGTGAGAGTGGCCAGAGGCAGCTGGAAGAGGGGAGCTGTCCAGTTAAGAGCTTCTTTTTGAGCAACAGTTGTTTTTGCTTAGCTGTCTTTCGCTGATGTGTATGAAAATGAAAGGTTAAAAAAATACATCAGCCAGGCTTGCTGCCTCCTGCAGCAAGAACCCTCTGCAAAGAGCATTGCAAAAGGCTGAAGAGTTTCAGCCACAGAGAGCAGGTGATGGAGATGCTTTAGCAAAGGCTTTGTCCCACCCACAAACCTGAACCTTTGGGGGTCAAAGGGCTGAGAAAGCCCTGGGTATGAGCTGCTAGGAGTCCCAGGTGCCCAGCACATGCCGCAGACCTACTGTATGGGCTTGGCACCATCGCTGGAGCCCGGCCAGGAGAAATACACAGCATTTTCAGTCCCCGCTCAGCACTAACATCTTCCGCTTTCCAGCCAGGAGTCCTGGGAAACGACAGCACATTGTGCCCTGTGCCCCCAGCACCACTGGGTGGGTACCATGGGTTGACCACCTTTGTGAGACAGAGGGTTCCCAAAGTGCAAACCCAGGCTCTGTGCAGAGTTTTGGGGCAACTGAGGACAAATCTGCCTTTCTCCATACCCAGCCCCCTCACAGGGATGGGCTTACAGCAGATGATGTGCAGATATTTAAGATGGTTGTGCTCAGCCTTAAAGCCCAACTAACATTAGGCCATTTCTCCCTGGTGGCTGGGGAAGTGTTGGGTGGCTCAAGTCCCTGGCACACAACCTGAGCACATGACAAGAAGGGACCTGGACTTCAACCCACACCTCACAAAGCCTCATCTGAAATGAGTGACAGCTGCCAATCATGATAATAGCAAAAGCCAGCCCCCACAGCTGAAATGGGACTGTGCGTGGCATCTGCCTCAAGACGTATTTGGAGGCATCTTACCAAGGTTAGCAGGTTTTTAGTCCCAGTATGAGAATTTGAGGTAGGAACAGGCTGACCAACTGCCCTTTGTCATTCCCTGCTCCCCTGACCCTTCCATATGGACTTGTGGGTGGTCAGCAGCTGTTCCCAGTTAGGGCTTGCAAGACTTGGCTTTACTTTTGGGGCAGTTCTGGCTATCTCTGCATGACAGGACCGCTCTGGAGACACAGCCCATCTCCAGGTCCCAGGGCTCAGCTGCCAAGCCGTGGCACCAGCTGTGCCACCCAGTCCAGTAGCTCCACATCTCCCAGCACCAGCTCATCCGTGCTGGACAAACAGCACTCCCCAGCCACATCCTTTTCTTGTTCTCCCACTTCATCCTCCTCTCAGCCACCCCCGTGAATGGGTGGCTGCTCTTCTCACAGCCTTGCCCCCATACAGTGGCTTCTGTTCCCACAAGCCCTGGGCAAGGCAGGACACTGCTTGAACCACAACCCCAGTGAAGCGGCTCCCAGCTCCTGACCGGGAGCCATCCACTGCATTGGGATGCTAAAGCCACCACTGTGCTAAGGAGGTCACACGGTCCACAGGTGCTGCCCATGTCAAGATGCAGGTAGAGATGGAGGTCCCTAGGACCATCCATTCTCAGCTGTCTCCTTTAGGAGCCCTCATGCCCCTGTGGTAGCTCAGGTCATGCCGGACCCTTGTCCTTCTTGTGCATGAAGCCCAGCCGAGCTGTCCCAGGCTGGGCTCTGCTCTGGAAATGCCATATGGACATGATGGCACCAGCTTCATCTCCCTCCACTGTAGCCATCCCCAATTTCAGATGTCTCTCCAAGATCTCCTCCTGTCCCAGCAGGAGCTGGGACACATGGAGCAGGGTGACAGCTGGGGCTGTTACTGTCCCTCTGTCAGGGTGATGCTGGTTCGGTACCCAGACTGGGCTGTGCAGAGGCTCCTTCCCCACTGGCCCCGGAGATTTGGAGGGGCATAGGGCTGGAGCACCCCCCGGGGACCACAGCACCAGCATAGGGAAGACACGCCGCTCCCCCAGCATGTCTGCAGGGCCACCACTGGGCTGGGAGTGAGCCAGCGCACTCCCCTAATGCATGCTTTTAGCTGAGTAGCTGCGGTTGGCTTTGGGAAAGGCCCAGCTGGCAGTGATACCAAACTCGCCCACGGCAGCAACAAAAATAAACCCAGAGGTGAGATTTTTATCTTTGCCAGAGCGTATTCCAGCATGTAAAAGAGTCTGTTGGCCCAGGACTTGAGGAACCTCCCTCCCCATGCCAGGGAGCACCAGGGACCCCATGGCTAGCACTGGGCAGGGGACGGATGTCAGGGTCTGTCCCCTCAAGCTGTGTCAGCTGGCAGAAGGTGCAGCAGGATTTCACGGAGGGGGATGCTCCCAGAAGGAGTTTTGCGTGGCCACATCACCCTGGCCACAGGCTGGTGTGCTGGAACTGCACACTGCTGGGGTGTGAGGGCAAATGCCCCAGGAAGTTTTGTTGCAGGACTCGGTGGCCCTGGGCACAGTGGGACTCCTTTCCACAAGAAGTGAGTCCTGGGAAGGGATACGGCTGGTCCCGACTGCCAGGCAATCCCCACCGCCCCCGGCCATGCAGGCAGCCCCCACACCCCCATCAGAGCAGCATCCTGAGTGCCACAGTTTGGCAATGTACCGCCCCTGCATCCCCAAACGCACCTGGGAGCTTGCCTTGCCTCGGAGGAGCAGAGCTGGGAAATACCAGTTGCTGGCTCTTCCCCAAGGCAGCTGCAAAATGCTGGAAAAGCTGCTTGCAGGTGAGCTCGGCGGCACGCAGGTGGATATGGCATCGTCCCCCCGTGTCAAGCACCACGCCCCGGTGACATGGCTGTTTGCTAGGTTGGGGCTGATGGAAACAGCCCCGTTCCTCTGCAAAGCGTTGCAGCGAGGCTGAAGGATGTGTTCATTTGTTTGATCTTTTTTTTTTTTTTGGTTTGCCCCTTCTTTGGTTTAATTAGCCAGGTGGTTGGGAAGCTGTGGGAGAGTCCAAAGGCACCGATCAGTCCCCAGGGCAACTCAGTGAGTGTCCCCTCCTGACTCAGAGGCTTTGCTGCTCTTCCTGCTCTTCTCCGCCTTCACCGACCACGTCCCCCACCCTCTGTGGCTCCAGTTCTTCATCAGCAGACACTGGCTGTCCCCCCACACCGCCCCAGCCTTGCTCCCCTTCTCTCACCCCCATTGGCCCTTACCCCAGCCCTCACCCTCCCCGACCCACACCAGTGACTCTGTGGCTGCAGGTGATGCAACATCCGTTGCCTGTGCACTCAGAGCGACTGGGCGCGTTGTGGGCACAACCGCGGCACGGGGACACTGAGAGCGGGGATGAACTCACACTGGTGTGAGGTGAAAGTGGACAAGGAGCAGCTGGACACCCTCCTCACAGATGACGTGTCCTTGGTTTGCCATAGCTTGGCCTGTGTGAGCAAATGGCTGGCTCCAAGCGGACAGACCAGAGGAGCATCTGGGAACATTACAGCTGCACCTTGGTGACACCGAGCCCTGGAAAACCACATCACAAGGTGAAGCAGGAGCGGAGGAGTTCCTGTAAGGCAGGTGTCAGTGCTTGGGGCCCAGCGTCATCTAAGGGTGTGCAAGAACTGAGCAAAATGGGTGCTCCTGTCCTGTGCTTGCAGCACCAGATCCTGGTGCCAGCCCAGAACAGGCCACCTAGAGTCACTGGGGACAAGCCAGGGCTGGAGCCAGGTGCCACCTGAACAGAGGCTAGTGGGGAGCAGGTCACACTGTGCATCAGGGGCTAAGCCCCAGTGTGGCACAGTCTGGGCCAAATCTTGTGTCAGCTTATGGATCCTGCTGGACCAGGCTGCTGGTTCTCCCACTGTCATTCCATGACAGTCAGGACGAGCCAGCAGCAGTGTGAAGGGACAACCATCGTCACCTACAGGAAAACTTCCTTGCAGTTCCAGGCCACTTTCTACAGAGAAAAGGAGCAGCCGCTTGTTCATCAAGAGCATCTCCCAGGGGAGATCAGACCCACAAACACGTTCCTGGTGCTCCTCAGGCCTCTGCTAAGCGACTCTGAACTGGAGAGCTGGTTATACAGCAGTTCTCCACCTCAAGATCCTATCTGCATGAAACAGCCTGAGAGCAGCAGAGAGGGTGGTACCAGGAGGAGCCGGGTTGATGGGGCAAAGACAGGCATGGGTCAGGGAGCAGCTGAGGTTGGAAGGGAAGCCCTGGCTACCAGATGTTTTGTCAGTCAGTCAACATCATCAATAGAGTACAAATGTCTGTAAAACTCGGTGTCAGAAGGGGACTAGTCCTCTGGGCCTGGGCTCCAAAGCAACACTCAATGTCTCACAGAGAGGTGAGGGGCAGATCCACCGTTTGCAACACCATCGTGGTGGGAGCCGAGCTCAAGTGACACCAAGGTGTCTTTGGTGCTGGGAGTTCCCTGTGACATTGGCATTTAACACGTTGATCTGCACTTCCCCAAGGAATACTGAACTATTCACACTTTCTGGGGGTCTGAGGACAGTGTTTCACACCAAAGCTTGGGTTCAGTGAGACCTCCCCGCCCTTCACAACCAGCATCCGCCATGCATACTCCTGCCGCTGTGCATACTCCTGTTGCCATGCCTCGCCCTCCCAACACCCCTATCTTGATATTTAGGGAATGGATCTGAACTACAGGGAAAAAAAAACCCACGTTTCTATTTAAAAATACACACATCAGTTCTCTCTGGCTCAGAGCATGCCCCCATAAAACCCCGCCAGCACACTGAAGGCATGAAGTGCTCAGGGAAGTGAGAGGACAGATGGAAATAAATTAGCTTTGCTGCTGAAGCCAGCGCATTGTTACAAGGGTGGCCTCGGACAGGGCAGGGCAGGTGAGGCAGCAGCTGCAGCACTTCTGGCTGGCAGCGGTCTGGGGTGTACAAGGATATCTACAGCAACCAACCAACCTCCAGGTAATTCCTGTTCTCCAGGCAGCAGTTTTAAGTACAAATGCCTTCTAGGGAAAAAGACTTTTATAAATAAAACTAATCCTTCCACGCATTTTTATTTTAAAATAAAATAACTGGTATATCAAACAGTGCTTGCACGGCAGGATACTCTAAGACTAACATCAAGAGCTGAGTGAACTGAAATAAGGATGCGGCACAAAAGGATCTTTCGAAGAAGCATGATGCTATACAACACAGTGGGGTGCTTAAATACAGACCCTTGCTCACATGGCGCCAGCCCTGTGTAACGTGCCACCTACCACTCTGCACAGAAGTAAAGATGGGAAAAAGCCCGATGACCACTGCTATGAGTCCAGGGCTCCCCGGTGAGCCAGGCACATTCCCTGGCTGGGGCAAGGGCAGCGATCAGGAGCCCGCTCCCTCGCTGTCAGTTCACCCGGCAGGCTCGGATCATGAGCAGCTGGAGGAGGATGAAGACGGGCGACATGATGAGCCCGTACCAGAGCTCCCGGGTGTGCTCCACCAGCTTCTGGCACAGCAGCATCTCAAAGACGAACTTGAGGCTGAGGATGGTGAGGATCCAGAAGAGCCGCAGCACGGCCAGGCGCTTCTCACCGTCCTGGAAGAGCCGCACAGAGACGATGGTGGTGAAGTAGGTGCTGAGGCCGTCAGCAGCGAAGAAGGGGACGAAAACGACCCACCAGGAGAGCGCCGAGGCCTCGCCGTCCACCTTCAGGACGAGGAGCACCGAGAAGGCCAGCAGGGCCAGGCCGTGCAGGAAGATCTCGAAGGTGGCGAAGCCCAGCCACTGCACCAGCTCCCGCAGGGAGAACAGCATCGCCCCGACGACCGCGGGGACATGGACGCTGCCTGGGGCGGGGGGAAACGATACCCCCGACCCCGCCGCCCCAGCTGCACCCCGCCAGGCCTCAGCAGTTCCCTGCAGGCCCCTTCGGCGGCGCGGACTGATGACGTTCGAAGGGAGGTGTCGCCAGATGGTGGCGTAAGCGGAAGCGGCGGGGCGGGGAAGGTGCCCGGTGACTGCACGGTGGGTCTTGCGGCGGGGCTGGAGCTGGATGGCTCCGAGCCCCGGCCCCCGGCCCCTCTTGGTCCCCGGCTGTGAGGGAAGCGAGGCCTTGCACAGGTCCTGACGCGTGTCCCAGGGTGCTCCCACTGGGAAAAAAACTTTTTCCTCAGGGCAAGGGGGAGATCCCCTGCTGCTGTAGCCCCTCTCCGCAGGAACTGGTCCATCACGAGGCCAGTAATGTTCCCTCCTTAGCATTTTTTTTTTTTTAGTTATTTTGGATTTTTTTAGTTAGTCTGGAAGAAGCGCACGCTGCCCACAGGGACACCGGTGGCTTGCATCTTGGGCATCCGTCTGGGTTGGATTCCCTGCGGGCTGCGATTGCTGGTAATAACACAGGGCCCTTCCCGCTCGAGAGAGCGCAGTTGAGAGCAGTGGGTGTCTGGTCGCACTTCTCTGTTACTGAGCTTCCAGGCTCTTCCCCAGGCCCCTCGGGTGGGGATTCGCAGAGCAGACAGGTATGTTAAAATTAGAAATGGGGAATATACGATCCCAGGGGTGCGCTGAGCCTATGGTGATGAGGACAGTTAAAATGAGCCTGAGTGTGGATTTTAGACTCCCAGGCCAGCCCCCTCCCTTTGCCCTGGCTGTGGGGACAAGGAGCGCAGTAAGGGTTGCTGCTGCTCCTGTGGACGGGGACGCTGCAGCAAAGGGGTGTCACTCCCTCAGCACTGCCCAAGAGTGGAAAGAGCCCGGGAGCCTTGAATCCGACTGTTGTCTCTGAACTAGTTGACCATCCCTGTGCCTGCTGTTTGCAGTGTCAACCCCATGAATGTCACCTGAGCCCACAGCCACTGGCACTCCTTTGAAGCCTGGGTGGGTGTTGGTGTGGTGCCCAGCCCAGAGCAGGTCCAGCTCTGCCTCCCCTCATCTCCCTTCACCTCCTGGTGATTCCTCTGGTTTTGTCTCTTGCAGATGGCAGAAAGGAAGCTCCTTGTTCTTTTTGGCAGCCAAACTGGGACAGCTCAAGACACAGCCGAGAGAATTGGCAGAGAAGCCAAGCGACGGCACTTTCAATGCAGAGTGGAGGTGCTGGACAGCTATGACGTGGTGAGTGGTGATGCAGAGGGATGCTCCAGGCACTTCTGGTCTTGCTCAATCTCCACCAACCCCATTTCTGGCACTCAGGCATCCTCCACCCTTGCTGTGACCTGCTGTATTTCACCAGACCTGGCTCTGTGCCCTTCCTGAGGGCAGCTTGTGCTTAACTCGGCTGAAAACATGTGAAAACTGAGCAATGACTCTTGGGATAGAGTTTGTGTTAGATGACAGATGCTCAGCCATACCCTGCAAGGCGAGGAGCACCAAGGAGCCAATGCTGCAGGTAGTGTGTGGGCAGCTGCTGCAGTGTCTATAGAGGAGGTCATGCCATGTGGGGCTGTGGGTTTTATTCCGAGTATGGTCTGTCCATGGACTCGATGTGATGTTAGCAGGCATGTCGGGATGGCCAGGACACGTGTTTGTAGGCTGCTGGCCTGACTGTGCCTTTCCATGTTTGTTCCCACAGGCCAGCCTCATCAATGAGCTGTTGGTGGTATTTGTGTGTGCAACCACCGGCCAGGGTGACCCACCTGACAACATGAAGGTAGGACCTGCTCCTGTCCATGTTGCTTTTCCTGGTCCAGTGACTGGATTTCTCTCTTGAAGCAGCTTGAGCAATGGTTGTTTTTGGAGTGGGGAGCTTTGGAGCAGCACCAGTCACATCTTGTGTTACTGATGGGACATGGGCAGGGAGCTGGTGAGGTTTCAGCAGCTTAACAGCTGAGATGGCCCCACCATCACAAGAGCCACGGGTTTGTGGAGGACTCACAGAGCATCGTCTTCCTTCCAGGTAGCAGTGGTGGCTACCTTCAGGGGTCACCTCTGCAGAAGGCCATGTTCCCCACTCTGTTGGGACTCAGCAGAGGGCAGGAGGGACCCGATGGGTGGGCAAGCGGAGAGCTAGGGACAGGCAGGCAGGGAAGGCTTCCTTGGCAGCAGTGTGACTCCTCAGTCCTGTCCTTCATAGATGTTCTGGCGGTTTCTGTTCCGGAAGAACCTGCCGCCTGGTTCACTCTGCCAGCTGGACTACGCCGTGCTGGGCCTTGGTGACTCCTCCTATCCCAAGTAAGCAGCTCTGTGGCTCCTTGCCTGCCTGTGACAGCTGCTCCTCACAGCTGTGGCTGCAGGCAAGACCAGAGTGGCTGGAGAATGAAAGGGGTAAGGGGAGACAGAGCCTAACTCTAGAGAAGCAGCTCAGACGAAACGTAATTCCCACCAGCCTTAAAAATCCTTTCCCTACTAGCCCGTGTCCCTCCTAACCCCCAGGAATTGGGCTTCTGCCCATTTCTTTCTTCCCGGCCTCCTCAAGCAGATGCTTTGCTGCAGTGTGTCAGACATAATTTTTCAGTCAGTTATTACAGCCATACAGTTCTCTGAATTGCAGGAAAGCCTGTGCCACCGCAATTTCAGTGGACCAAGCCAACAGGAGTTTTGGGTGGCAGCCAGCCCCGTTGGTCCCAGTTCTCTCCCAAAAGATTGTTCCCATGTGCCCGAAAGAGCTCTAGTGGGAGGGATGGGAGTGTGCCTGAGCTCCATGGGGCAGTGAGGGGCTAGAGGGAAGGAAGTGTTTCTCTGCCCAGGGCACAAGCTGCCCTGAAGGGAAGATGGACCTCCCCAAGTCCCTTCTGGGAAGCTGGGCACAGCCTGTGTGACCCAGCAAGTGGCAGCCAGCCGCTTCTCCGAGCTCCCTAAGAATGGAGGCATTGGCTTGGGCAGGGCATGGGGCCAGATCCTGTGTGCTGGCTCTGGCTGGACCTGCCTCTGTGCTGCTCCGGCATTGCCCTGACAGCATGTGCTGGCTCATGTAGCCAGCGCATGCTGTTCTGCTGGAGGAGCCCTGCCCTCTGCAGCTGTGGTTATTCTCTGCTCAGGTTTAATTTTGTTGCAAAGAAGCTGCACAAACGGGTGCTACAGCTTGGGGGCAACCCTCTGCTGCCGGTGGCACTGGGAGATGACCAGCATGACTTGGGGTAAGAGCCCAGTGGAGGGGTGGCAGGTGGGGGAGCCCTGGGGTGCGCTACAATTTTGTCCTCGGGCTGACAGCAGGGCTGAGTATGCTTTACCCCAGCCTCGGGGACAGCAGCGTGCTGCTCCCACCTGGGTCTGCTCCTGTGCCCCAGATGTGGCCAGCAGCCTCCTCCTGCTCTCTGTGAACGTGCTGCTCTCTGCTCATAACTCTCCTGTGCCAGGACCTGGGTCGCTTGCTTCTCCAGGGTGTCCCACAACCCCTAGCATGTGCCAGAGTCTCCTGGCTCTGTCCCAGCCCTGTTCAGACGAGGGATGACTGTGTCACACAGCCACATACCTGCAGACATTACAGCAGCCTGAGCTGTGCTGCTGTTCTCCTTGCACAGGGCAGAGGCTGTGTGTGGCTTGGGGAGTCGGTGACTGCCACCGATTGTGCTCGGGGGGTTGGTGGTTCTGTTCAGATGTCAGTGGTTGGGTCCCAGAGAGCGAGTGAGTGCTTAGAGTGGCTGAGATGTGTTTCCAGACCTGAAGCTGGAAGGGAACGGCATGGAGTGACTGTGCAGTGAAAGGGGAGCAGGGGTGGTTTCCCAGAGGTGGCCCAGCATTGTCCGGGTGCAGGGGTAGCAGCGCTTGAGCGTGGAGGGATGATGCTGCACTGCTGCAGCCTGAATTTCCTGATTGCAGGCCAGATGCAGTGGTCGATCCATGGCTCCTGGCCTTATGGGACAAGATCCTCGCCTTGTATCCTCTCGCTCCTGGCCTTGAGGTCATCAGTCCAGATGTACGGTGAGTGCAGAGGGTAGTCAGGGACTGCTGGAGCTGGCTAGTGTGAAATGCCGTGCTTCCTTGGCTGTTCTCTGGGGTGGATGTATGCCCTGCTTTGACCAGGAACCCTCCTCACAGAGCTTCTGGTGTCCCAAGTATCCCTTGGACTTTGGCCACAGGTGGCCCATCTCTCTCTGGATGGGGTATCCCCTTGTCCCCCGGGTGTGTGTGTCAGCTGCCCCAGCAGGGTTCTGCCCATCTTACTGTCCTAATGTGCCTCTGCCCTTGGCAGACCAACCAAGTGAGTGTGCCCAGTCAGCCTCCCTCTGCCTGCTCTGGAGCCTTTGGGATCTCCTGCTCCTGGCAGTCTGCATTGCGTTCCCTTACCACAGGCCAGCTCCAGGAGACAGGGATGATGGATACAGTGTGAGACTTCAGGCCTCTCCCTGCCTCCAGCCTCTAGCACTACAGCAGCAGTGGAGCTGTGGCATGGAGGTAACACACTGCATTGCTCTCCTCCCCACAGCCTGCCCCCAAAATACACCCTGCACTACCTGGCTGAGGACTCCCCGCACCCCGATGGTGGCCTGCTCCAGCCGACACCACCCAGGGCTGTTCCCTCCGAGCTGCATCCCTTTGCTGCCCGGATGGTATCCAATCAACGTGTCACGGCAGAATCCCATTTCCAGGATGTCCGGCTCATCGAGTTCGATGTCACGGGCTCAGGGATCATGTGAGCATTTTCCTGACTCCCCCAAGCTTTGCTATGCAGCATTGGGTGTCCTGTAGCCTGCCTTCCGCTTCCACTCCCCTTCTTCAGTAATATCTGAGGCTGCAGCCTTGTGGACATGGTTCCTGCTGTGCTGTCGCCCTCCATGACAAAGTCAGGGGCATATGGCAGTGTGGGTCCTGCCCGTGGACTCTCTTTGCCTTGTCAGGTTAGAGAGCACAACATTAGTGACACTGGAAATTTGGCTGAGTTGTGGCCTCTTCCCTGGTGCGGGTGCTGGTCAGGCTGGTGGTGCTGTGCCCGTGGGCCTGCTCCGTGGCTGCCCTCGGCAGGTCCCACTGCATCTGCAGGTTCAGTGCAGGAGACGTGGTGATGATCCAGCCCCAGAACTGCCCCGAAGATGTTCAGCAGTTCTGTCAGCTCCTGCGCCTGGATCCAGACAGACACTTTGTGCTGAAGCCCGTGGAGCCTGGTAGGTCCTGCCGGCTCCTCCTTTCCCTCCCTGCTGGGACAGGGCAACCTCCTGAGCTCTGGCCCAACCTGGAGCTCTGCTTTTCCTTTGCTTTAGGCACAGTAAATAGGGAGTTGGGAGTAGCTGATGGATACAGGACCTCTGCCTGTCTTGCAGCATCGGGGCTCTCCTTCCCTCCCAGTGCTCTGTGCGTGTGGGTCCCACGTTAGGGCCAGTGTAACCCGTGGGACTGACCCAGCAGTGTCCAGGCTGCACCCGTGCCTTGTGTCTTTGCAGCCCCCAGCCCGGAGCGTGGAGGATCCTGCAGCCTCCCCAGCCCAAGACCCCAGTCGAGTTGCTCACACTGCTGCCCCATCCTGGGGAGCATCAGAGCTGTGGGGGCAGCAGGCAGGCAGTGCTTGGGTGTCCTGCGCCGGTGCTGGCACTGAGCTCTCCCTGCTGCCTTGCCTTGCAGGCACATCCCTCCCTGCCCTGTTGCCACAGCCCTGCACCATCCGGCACCTGGTCACCCACTACCTGGACATCTCCTGCGTGCCGCGGCGCTCCTTCTTCGAGCTCTTGTCCTACTTCTCTACAAACAAGCTGGAGCGGGAGAAGCTACAGGAGTTCAGCTCTGCACAGGGCCAGGAAGAGCTGTACAGCTACTGCAACCAGCCCCGCAGGACCACTCTCGAGGTAGAGATGGGGGGTCATGGCAAACCCGCTCCATGAGGGCTGTGCCATGGCATAAAGCACCCAGGCAGATGATCAGCCATAATTTCTTGGCTGGGGGATTTAATCTACTTCACCCACTTTCCGAAGCATCCTTGGATTTCCACTGGTGGTTAAGACCTGCTCCAAATCCTTCTGGGCTCTGTGGTGGGCCCTGTGCTGCAGCCTGGGGGTGAGGGGAAGGCAGTGGGACAGAGTGGTTGGTGCTCAGAGGTACCCGGCATGGTGCCTTCAGTTGAGGGCAGTGTGGCACAGCAGTGTGGGACAGCCTCTGATGCCCTGAGAAGCAGGCAGGCTGCCTTCTGGGGTGTACCAGGTCTCACCCCACCTTGGCATTCCAGGCCCTCTGGGATTTCCCCCACACCACATGTGCCATTCCACCCGAATACCTGCTGGACCTCATCCCTCGCATCAGACCTCGTGCCTTCTCCATTGCCTCCTCCATGCTGGTAAGAGCTCAGCCCTTTTCGGCCTCGTGTCAGGCTCTGAGCTGAGGGTCTGGCAGGGCCAGGGCTGACTGTTGGTGCTGTGCATGCTGTTGGACGTTCAGGCTGTGTTCCCAGACCCTCTGAGCACTCACATCCCACCCAAATCCCCGCTCCACTGTGAGCCTGCGTCAGCCAGACATGTTGGATGTAAACCCCAGGGCTGTGCCAGCCTCTGGATTAGGGGGCTTGCCCTTCTGCAGCCCTGCAAGTGCCCGGGCTGGCCCAGTGCACTGCAGAGGTCTGGTGCCTTGTGACCGGCATCAGTGGGAGGTGGTGCCACGGAGGCTGGGAGCTTCCCTGGGTGGTGTAGCCGTGGGAAGGGGGAGTGCTGCTTCCTGTTGCTGCCGGGAGGTGGCAGTGGGACCCGGCCCCGCGTGGCTTGGCAGATGTCAGCCCAAGCACGGGTGGCATATGCCCTCCGTGGGGGCCTCTTGGGTTGGACAGTCTCTGTTGCCATTGCTAGCTGTGCAGAGCATTCCTGCAGCAGTGCTTCTCTGGGAAAACCCCCTTCCCCACTGGAAAGGTTTTGGGCAAGGGTGTGCTCTGTTCTGTGTCTGAGTGGCCATTTCAGGCTAGGATGAGTGTTGCAGATGCCCTGGCAGGAGCTGGGCATGGGCTTTGTCCCTGGAGGAGGCACTGGGCTCTTTCTGCAGAGCCATGCTGGGTGTCTTCTCATTTTTCATGGTTCCTGTCTGGACACAGGCTCACCCTGACCGGATCCAGATCCTCATGGCAGTAGTGCGGTACAAGACACGGCTCAGCAAACCCCGCCGTGGTCTCTGCTCTACCTGGTTGGCTTCTCTCAACCCAGAGCAAGGTAATGTTGTTTGGATTCTGTGAGGACCCTGTGTGCTTGCCACAGTACACAGCACTGATCCCACAGGACTGTGGTGGAGCTGTGTGCATCCTGGCCACGTGCTGGAACTGCCTGGACCCTGGGTGGGGCACCACCACTGCGGGGAGCTGGAGCACACTGGCTTGGCCAGACGGGCTGAACTCACAGTAGCCGTCCTTCCTTCCTGCTCCTATCCTCTTCAGAGCATGGCATGCTCCTCCAGCATGCCCTGAACACCCTGAGCTCCTGGTTTTCTCCCAGCTGCTCAACCCTCCTGCTCCCAGTGCCAGTGTGCCCCACTGTCCCACTGTGGGCTGCTCCTGGCGTCCTGGAGCTGGTAGTGCTCTGACTGCTGGACACCTCAAGCCCCATAGCACCAGCTCTGGGAGGAGTGGTCCTTCCTTTGAGCACATCCACATCCACATCCACATCCACACTGTCCTGTGAAGCCTGTGTGTGCTGCTCATCTGCTCAAACCACAAAACCCCTCCAGCTGGGTCCCCAAGCAAACGTGACAAGCTCATGGAGCCTCCCTGCTGCAGGATGGTAGAGAATTGTTCTGTGTGATTCCAGAGCAAGATTGGGTCTTCTCTGAGTACCTAGATGGGGATCTTCACCCCTCTTCTGGCTCCCAGAGGAGCTAAGTTTGGCCCTCCATTACTCAACAGCCAGGTTGAGATCTCTGTTCGCCTCCACCACTGTCTTCCCTGGCACCAGCTGTGTGAGGAGAAGGCTGTCCCACAGCCTGTGTGCTGTGGGGCTCTTGCCTTGCTCCAGAGTTCACTCAGGTGCTTGTAGAGACAGTGCTGAGACAGCTGAAGCCCTTTTCATACACATAGTGTGCCCATGGCACCAGGGGTGCCTTGGTGCCAGGGCGGTGGTAAGCCAGGTGCCATCCGTATCTTCAGAGCATCCTGGAAGAGCTGGATGCCCGGCTCACCCTCCGCTAGGTGTCACAGGTGCAGTGGTGCTAGGGTGATGCTAGTTGGTCTGTTTGTTTTGCAGGTGATGTCCGGGTGCCTCTTTGGGTGAAGAAAGGAGGAATGAAGTTCCCAGCTGACCCTGACACCCCTGTGATCATGATTGGCCCTGGCACAGGGGTGGCACCTTTCCGAGCAGCGATACAGGAGCGGGTGGCACAAGGATGTAGAGGTGAGGAATCATCCTGGGAAGGACTGGGGATGCCCCTTGCTGCAGGCAAATCTGTGTTCAGCATATGGGAAGGAGGGACTGGGGGCTCCTGAGGGTTTGGACAGGCCCAGGCTTTTCTGTGTTTGAGTGGGAGCAAGCTGGGCTCTGGGGCAGGTGAGGACCAGAGCTTGGTGTGTGCAACCTGTGTGGTTATTCAAAGGCTGTACTGCAAGGCTGCTCCTTGGGTCAGGGCAGGGCTCTGCAGAGACTCTTTCTTGGCTCTCTGTGAGTGGAGACGGGTTGTTGAACTTGTCTTTGGCTGCACGAGGAGTCGTGCCTCTGCCCTTGTCCCATCCTCATTCACCTGGCTCAGCTGTGTGTCTCAGCAGGAAGCTGA
This sequence comes from Balaeniceps rex, assembly GCA_013401315.1. Classification (NCBI taxonomy): domain Eukaryota; kingdom Metazoa; phylum Chordata; class Aves; order Pelecaniformes; family Balaenicipitidae; genus Balaeniceps; species Balaeniceps rex. The sequence continues at coordinate 82,053 of VYZW01024025.1, forward strand.
GGCTGGTGAAGGGGAACAGGCCACCCTGTTCTTGCCCTTCCTGCCTGCCCTCCTGCTTTCCCAGTGCGCAGGGGCCTCTGGTTGCCACAAGCCACCTGGCTTAATGGTCACACAGTTCCTGAGTCCTCCTGGATCTTCCAGGCTGTCAGCCTTGCGGCTCTGCTGCAGGTCCCATGGGCACCAATGGTCCCCAGCATTCTCAGGGCATTTGGTCCACCCAGCACGGCCCTTCTGTCTGCTCTCTGCAGGGAACTGCTTGTTCTTCGGCTGCCGCCAGAAATCCAAGGACTTCTATTGCCAGGCGGAGTGGGAAGAGCTGGTGACGAAGGGCTTCCTGACGCTCTTCACTGCCTTCTCCAGGGACCAGGTTAGTTCCCAGAGGAGGAGGGTGGATACAGAAGCATCTCAAGAAGCAATGATGGGAGTCTGCCAGTGTTTCTGGCCCCTGTACCTCTTGGCATGGCCTATGAAGGGCCTGGTGGGGTTGACACAGTGGTTACCTTGCTCCCCTGCACCACCTGGGTGCTGGCTGGGATCCCCACCAGCAGTGCAGTGCTGCTGCCCAGCCGGGACACGTCTGGCTGAGTTGAGCTAGAAAGGTTGCTGGAATGGGGCCAGCAAGTGCCAGAGCAGATAAGGCATTAGCCAGCTTGCTTTGGCTGGACCACGTGAGTGATAAAAGGCTCCCAAGCCTCTCGGGGGGGATCACCAGGCAATAACCTTTCTTGGTTGAGTGGCACCCTCCCCACCATGTCTCTCTGCTGGCTGAAGCTGAGGAGCTTGGCCTCCTACCCCAGCTCTCCCTGAGTCTCAGCCGTGCAGGAGAAAGCTCCCCGATGCTACAAGCACCCCCACAACTCAGCCCCTCACTTTGCTCCCTTATTCCCCAGGCATTGTCTTTAGTGGGCAGCTCTCAGCCCCTCTCTGGGCTGCAGGGCTTTTTACGTTGCCAGAGAGGCTCTGTGAGCTGGGACTCTGTTTCACTGACTTGCCCTGTCCCTTGATGGCACTGAAAGCTCAGCCTGCCTTTGAAATAGAGAGATCTGATAAAAAGGATCAGTGAGAATGGGTATTTCTAGGTAGGTCAGCTGCACCAGTCCCTTTCTCCTGGCAGTGTGTATACATTGACATGAAGCCAGCACCTTTTATCCAGTCACTTGTAAGGCATGAGTTGAATGCCTCTGTGAAGGTCTTCCAAATGTTTGATGAACAGGAGCAGCGCTGCAGAGGTTTATTGGATGACCAGTTTGGCTTTTTTCTGATGGCTCACACAGTGAAGGGGGGACCTGCTGCTCCCCAAATCTGGAGAGTGGCCCCAGAGCCTCCTCCTGCCCTTGCAGACTCTGGAAGGTCAGGACTTGCATTGGAGTGTGCCTCCCAGCCTCCTTTCTCTGCCTGCTCCATGGGGCAAAGCAGTTTGTTGTGAGGATCTTCTGCCACTGAGTCCTCGCAGTGCTGCACAGGCAGGCGAGTGGGAGCGCAGCCAGGTGGGATGTGCTGCATTGGGTCATTGTACCTGCGGCTCTAGGAGATACCACAGCTGTTAACTCATCAAAAAGTTTGTTTTCAAAGAGCCAGCAGCAGCTGGGATGCTCCATAGCTGAGCAGGATTTCCCTCTTCTCTCCGTAAGGTCTCCTTTTGCAGTGACCTTCTGTCACATCACGTCTGCCCCGTGGTGCAGACTGATTGATCCCAGCCTAATGCGGCTGTCGCTAATTCTCAGCAGGATGCCCTGGGGTTTAGCTGAGACGTCGTGACCTGTGTTTGTCACTGGGGTGCTCTGGTTTCTAGGTAGCTGCAGGTCCTTAAATGACCCGCTTGGAGCCCCAGCCTCGTCAGCAGAGCCTCTGTCAGCACTTAGCTGATTAATGTTAATGATGCTGAAGCTGAGCTACTGGCTGTCTGTGTTGGTGCTTGCGACGGGCTTGCTTACCTCCTGCATCGCCAGCGGCCGGGTCGGAGCAGTGGGGCCGTGCCCCAGGGCGACCTGACTCTCCACTGCAATGCAACCAGTGGGGCCACGTGGGACCTGCTGACTGCACTGTGACCAGCTCTTGTGACAGCCAGGGCTGGTTGCTACTTGGGGTTGTTCCCACGCACACCTCCAGACTGCAGCATGCAGGGAACCTGAAACGCAGCAAGAGCCTTATTGCCTTTGGGGCTGGACGGGAGGGAGGAGGACACGGGGATGAGGCTGCACCCACGGCTCAGCTCAACACTGTGCAGAGCCCGGCGTGGTGGGACACGCGGCTGAGGGCCTGGCCTCCATCACAGTGTCACCTTTGTCATGGAGGAGCTCTCTGAGCCGGCAGTGAATTCAGGCACGTTGGCAATGGTGTTCCTCTTGGGCAGAAGCCAGGGCTGTAGGCAGTTGCTTGGATGTGTGAAGTCTTGTGGATTAACCCTTTGGGAACTCTCCTCGGTTGGGCTGTACTGTGCCAAAAGCTAGTTGTATCCAGTCTCTAAGCACAGAGGAGGGACAGAGATTGGGAGCGAGGCTGTCTCTCCAAGCTTCCTGCCCTTCCAAGCTGTTTCAGGCCTCCAGCAGGTGACAGGGCTGGGACTGGCAGCCAGGTGTGCAGGGAAGGGTCTCTGCCCTGCAGCATCCCTGGGACAGTGGGGCCACCAAGCCTCCTCTGCCCATGCTGGGAGAGGAGAGGAGAGGGCAGGAGAGGAAGCCTCGTGGGGACTCCCCAGCTCATGGCCCTGGCTTTCACCAGAGCTGGAGCAGGTAGGGGGCAGCCAGAGGATTTAGGGGGGGGCTGTTTGGGTTTGGGGCGTGTTCCCCATAGAAGCTCTTTCTGCTGCACCCATCTCCCACCAACCCATTCCAGTGCACTGACATGAGGTGTGGGGATTCCCTTCCCTGTGTGAGAGTTGATCTAACTGCTTCTCCCAGTGTCCCCTGCGCTGGGGGACTGCACTGCCCTGAGCTCTTGGAAACAGCCCCTGAGAACAGTCCCCAGGGACCAGGCAGGCATGCTGGAGCTGGGGCTGCTGCCAGGGCTGGCGGGCTCAGCACCGTGTTTCCCTGCAGGAGGAGAAGGTTTATGTTCAGCACCGCATCCAGGAGAACCGAAGGCTGGTGTGGGAGCTGCTGAGTGGTGGGAGCACTCATGTCTACCTGGCTGGGTGAGTGAGAGGTCTCTGTACAGGGACTGGGGGAGCGGGACTGCACGTCACTGCTTCTCCATGATCCTGGAGGCATTCCCTTGGCTCAGCCTCCACAGTCAGCACACCCTGCACCCCAGCAGGTCTCTGGAGGCTGCAGTGACCACTGCAGAGGGACCAGAGAGGTTCCTCCTCTCTGTATGTCCTGCTCCGCAAGCCCTGGGCTGAGAGGGCCATTTCTCACCTACTCTGTGCTCTGGTTAGGAGGAGCAGAGCTGGCACCATGGTAAAGCTGCTCCAGCTGACCCCATGTGCCTGTCCCTCCAACTGCCAGTGCCTGTGACCAGCGTCATCTGCCAGCAGGCTGCCTGGCCTCTGACCCAAGGTAAATCCATACATGGGAGAGCCCCAGCCTCTCTTCACACCCCTCTCCTCCAGCGAGGCTCAGTGAAATCAGAGAAGAAGGCTTGTGCGGTTCCTGTGGCCACTCAGGCAGACAGGAGACTTTTAAAGCACAATATACCAGAGCTCCACCAGTGCTGGGGACTTTTGGGACCCTCGGCACATCCTGGCTGGCTCTTTGCACCTGAAACTGCCTTCCCGGGGCAGGGACTAGCTGCGTTGCACCACAGCCTTCCTCCTTTGACAGCGCAATAGTAGTTCACCAGGTGGTTACCTTGGGCTGACTGGAAATCTCAAACAGTTGGCCAGAAAGTGGGGTCTGGCCTTTGGAGGCAGAGCATCTGCAGCTCCATTCCTGGCTCTGTGGCTGTTTTCCTGGGCAAAGCCCTTAACCTGCCTGCCCTTGTCGCTGCCTGTATGGCAGGGAGGAGGCTGCTCACCCACTGCCTGGGGTGAGGGTTGTGAAATGCTTTGGGCTCCTTGCTGGTGATGGTGTTTGTCATGCACCGTGTGACCTGGAAAGCACTGTGCAAACTTGTGCCTTGCTGTTGACAGGAGCAGCAATTGCAGGGGCTCTTTCCTGCCTGTCCCGCATGAGAGCAGGAACTTCCCTGGTGCCTTGCAGGGCGAGACTGGCCTCGCTGCATTCCTGGGAGAAGGAGATTTTTGTTTACTGCTCAGGAAGTGGACGCCAGGCCACCCACCACCCTGTTGTTCACTACTGCACCAGCGCTGCTACATGGTCTGGCGTGCCTTGCTGCATTGTGGGGCTTCCTGGGGCCCTTGCCCGAAGCGGTTGATTCCTACCCACAGATCTGGGGTTGGGGTTTGCTTTCCTCCATTAAGTTGCACTTAGTACTTGGGGTTGTGCCAGTCCAAGTGCCAAGACTGTTGGGTGCCCATCTGCAGTGTCCCGATGGCTCTGTCCCCTCCCATCCTCTTTGCTACTTTCTGGTGCTGATGGGAGACACCCTGGGGGCTGCCAAAAAAGATTCCTCTTCCTCAACATCTTGGAAAGAGCATGGCTTTCACGGCTTCCCTCATTGGAGGATTTTGGAATGGTTATGAGGATGCTGTTTTGGACATCAGGGTTGCTCTGAGACCCATCTCGCTGCGGTCTTTGTCCCTGGCATGGAGTGGCCCTCAGCCCCGACCAGGCAGGTGGGATCTGAGAGCCTCATTCTCGTGGCACAAGTGGTGACTGTCCTGTTTGCAGCAGGCACTTTCTCAGCCCTCCTGAACAGTCCGCACCATGTCTAAAGACTCCCAGGATCACAGCGCTCCTCCTTGGCCCCCAGACATCTGCTGTGAATTGCCAGTGGGGTGCAAAACAGGGAGGTACAGATAGGCTAGCCTGAAAATTGACTTTTATTCCCCTAAAAGTAGTATTCACAGCTTCAGCCACACTAGGAGAAAGATGGGGAAAGTGAATCCTGGGCTGTGTGTCCCTGAGCAGCGGCCCTGGGCCATGTAGCAGAGTGTGTCTGCCTTCCCAGGCCCTTGCTGGCTGGGGTGAGGTCTGGGGAGCCGGGGCTGTTTCTTCTCTCTGATTGTGCCCGGCTTATCTCACCCAGGGGCAAAAAGATTGAAAATGTCTCTCTTTCTGCAAAAAATAGATATTTGACATGTTTTCCATCACAAGCCCAGCCTACATTATCTTGTACTTGCATATCAGTGCCTGACTCGGAAACAGTATGACTCTTCCAAAAAAAGAAGACCTCCTTTCTGTGTATTTTGGGACGTTAATCAGCTTCAAATGCAAGTCGGAATTCTGCCTTGTTCTTGGGAAACAGCAAGGACATTGCCAGATGCTTGTGCCAATTGGAGCAGCCTGGGAAATTTTTTATTAGATGTTTTTTTGTCACACAGTCATTTCATCAAATGAAACTCTCTCCAGGAAAAAGCCTGAATTTCTTATTTCCCATAAGAAATAATTGCACTTGGAAGTGCTGAATCCTCTTCGGGTATTTTCTACACAGGAACTCCTGTTTTCTTCACTATTTCTCTTATTTTGAGGTTTGAACTGGCTTTGGTTACAAATGTAGCCATCAAAACAATCGTTCAAGATTTCTTGAAAGAGGCAGTGGATGGACTGAAGCAGGTGCTCCTTCACAGCAGTCGTCTTACTGCTCAGGATCAGACACGTTTTCCATTGAATGTTTCCCCTGAGATGAAAGGACAGTTTCCTGCCCTCCTGCCTATAAATTGTGACTTGTGCATATTCCCCATGTCCCTCTAATGAGGGTGATGGGAAATGGAGCAATACGGAGGCCAGGGTTAAGGCTACCTAGCTGTGATGCTCCTTCACCTGGGTACTGAGGCCTCGTCTTTGCCTGCGAATGCCAGCACTGAAAAGCCCTGCATGGATAACGGCGCTGCTCTCTAGGGAGTGGTACGAGCTGCCTTTTGAAGCCTGTCATTTATTCAGTGCCAGGCAGCCTGTGTTGCAGGGTGAGGCAGGTTCCCACTGCCCTGGTGCAGCGGCAGCCTGCACTGTATGCCGGGGGCAGTGGGTTTGGCTGCAGGGACCGCAGCCCCGCTGGTGGGCTGCCTTGCCAGAGCACTCCGGTTTTCCTGCTCGTCCTCCATTGCGCCACCTACTCTCTCTTCCAGGAATGCAAAGCAGATGCCAGCAGCGGTGGCCGAAGCCCTGCAGTCGGTGTTGCAGCTGGAAGGTGGCCTGTCGCCCTCTGAAGCAGAGGAGCATTTAACAGCCCTGGAACGGTCCCAGCGCTTCCAGTCTGAAACCTGGTCGTAAGCCTGGCTCCCTGCCTCCCCCTTCCCCACGAACTCTGCCTGAATAAAGGAGCCAGCAAAATGATCTGCCTCTGGCATCATCCTTGGGCTGAGATTATCCCAGCCACGACAGGGGCCTAGCGAAGGGGGTGGATTTACCCAACCAGCCCTTCCCTGATAGCAACAGGACCACGGTGAGCAGGGGGAACCTGTCTCCTGGGGGTGTGGGTTTGGCATGGGTAAAGCCTGGCTCCCTGTGCCCACACCCTGCTGGAGCAGAGGTGAAAAGTCTCTGTGGTGGGATGCTGCTGGCTGGCTCCTGCGTGGGACCAAGCTGCCGTCCCATGTGCTCCAGCTCCTGGGGTCTCTGTGTTGGGTGAGCAGCGCCCACGGGCATTGCTAGAACTACAGCGTTGGCAGCAGCCGTTGTTTGTGGTAGGACCTAGAGGAAGTGAGCTGTTGCATGGGAGTCTCCCCACCCTGGCATTAGTCAGCGGCAGCAGCATTTGCTGCAGGAGGCTGCCTTGACAGACCTGTTCCCCCTGTCTCCAGTGGCTGAGGCCAGCAGGGATGGGCGCAGGGAGAATCTTCGATCCATCTGTCTCTGCTGCGGGTTCATCTTCCTGAGCCTGCTTGATGCTGAGGTCTGAGCTCCCTGAGTGTCAGTTCCCATTGAGTTGTCCCATTCCCTGAGCACCTGCTCTGCTGGACCTGTCCTCCACCCCATTCTGGGAGCTGCTTCCAGCCAGGGCTGGGTGAGCTGGCAACCTCCAGCCCTTTCCCTGGCAGCCTCGGGGCCATGTGCCCTCCTGGCCCTGCCAGTGCCCCAGTGGGGCCAGTGCCATCACCTTCTTCCCCCAGTTCAGTGAACTCAGTGCCAGTGCGTAAATAGCAATTAGGGCCCAGGGCATGAATCAGCTGGGGACAGTCCCTGGGAGCTCACTGGGACAGGAAGGGTCAGCTGTGCCACACCACACCTCTGACCCAGCCACCCTCCCATGCGCCGAATCGTGGGGTCCTGCACGGATGAGCGGTGCCCCGGGGCATTGCTTGAGCTATGGCACTGCAGTGAGTGGAAATGGGGTGTTTTTTGGGTCTCCCCACCCCACTGCTTTGCCAGCACTGCCTTGCTGTGAGGAGCAGTTGCACCTGCAGATCCAGGCTGGTCTGGGTGTCCCTGCGCCCCGGGGACAGCTGGGGGGGCAGCACAGAGCTGCTGCATGGCAGTCGTCACGCTGGTGACACCATCCCCTTGCATGGGGCACTATCCAGGCTGTGCTCTTCCTTCCAAGCCCTGCAAGCTGCTTATGGGGCACAGCAAGGCAAGGTGGCAGGGACTGACCCAGGGGACAGGGATGAGCTGGGGGGCTGTACTGGGGCAGCGCAGGACTCATGCTGGTGTGCTATACTGAGTGTGAGCTGGGGGGGCTGTACTGGGAGCAGAACAGGGCCCATGCTGCCATGCCCCACGGGAAGCCGTGTGGGGAGTGCTGGCCACAGAGGTGGCTCCATTTTTGCTGGGCAAGGGGAAGAGGCGGCCGTGGGCCCAGCTCCTCCCCGGCTCCTGCAGGAGCTGATTGGCGCGGGCATGGCTGCCTGCCCCGGGCTGCCTGCATTTGAGCGTCTTCCAGAAGCTGACAAACCAGACTGGTTAGAGCCAGGCTCAGCCCCAGCCCTGCCTGGCCCACGGTAGGCAGCAGCTCCCTGCACGGGTGCCTGCCACGCCTGCACCCCTTGCCGGCACAGCGGGCAGCACCTGGCAGCACCCAGCTCGTTGCCCTCTCCTCCGGACCGTGGCGGGTCAGTACTGCGTTGGCACTGGGGAGGAGGAAGAGGAGGAGGAAGAAGAGGAGGAAGTGGCTGCTGGATGCTCACAGCAATGCCCCTCTTGGGGTGGCGTATGGGTGAGGGTGATGGGGATGCACCCCGCTTTGGGGGCTCCTGACCTGTCGGCCTGGGAGGGGGCCCCGAACTGTGCCAGAGGGATGATGGGACTCTGTGCGGACGCTGCTGCCTTTAAACCCTTCCAGCAGCCGTGCTGAAGGCCAGCTCCTGCCCTGGAGCAGCACCCACGTCCTGCACCCAGCCACGAGGGGACTCAGGGGGCGGTGGGTGAAGGGGGCGGCCAGGGAGCAGCTGCCCCCATGGAGCCGGCAGCAGGCGAGGAGGCAGAGCCTGTCCCCCAGCCGGTGCAGGCAGCTGGTGGGGAGGGCTGTGCTAGGCAGCAGGGTGAGAGCGAGACCGTGGGGTCGGGGGACTGCGGGGAGCTGCCCCAGCTCTGTGGAGAGGCACTCGCTGCTGCTTGGGGACGCTGGAACCCGCCGCCGGCGGAGGACGCAACCGAGCTGCTCCTGCCTGGGCATGATGAGCCGCCTGCCCACGGTGCCTCCCTGCCTGTGGGGCAGGACCCTCCCACTGCTGCCACCACCAGCCCCATCCTGCCCCGCAGGGAGAGCCCAGTGCCGCGGGGGGGGTCACTCAGCGTGGAAAGCGCCTCCAGCTCCATCCTGAGCCTCTCTGGTGAGGAAGAGGAGACATTGAGCAGCGAGGCGGCAGCAGAGCCGTGCCACGTGCCGGCGGGCAGCGAGGATGAGTGCCCCATCTGCACAGAGCCCTACGATGACCAGCGGCACAAACCGGCCCTGCTCAACTGCAACCACGGGCTGTGCCGCGCCTGTCTGCGCACCATCATGGACACGGCCGCTGGCGCTGAGTTCGGCCGCGTCCGCTGCCCCATCTGCCGCCAGAAGACACCCATGCTGGAGTGGGAGATCTGCAAGCTGCAAGAGGAGCTGCTCCTGCTGCACGCTCAGCCTGGCTCCCCCAGTGCTCTGGCCACGCCCCGGCCCCCCGCCCTGCCACCCCGGCGCCCGGGCCTTGCTGGCGCCCTTGAACATCGCTTCCAGGTGCGCTTCCACACCAGCCGCATGTTTGGGTGTCTGCCCTGCATCCGCTACCCGCCCTGCCTCATCCGCGGGCTGGGGCGGCTGGAGCACCGCTGCCGCTGCTGCTACCTCCTGGTGCTGGCGCTGCTGCTGGTGGCCGAGATGCTCAGCCTGCTCCTCATCTTCCTCCCCATTGTCCTCATGGTGCTGCTTTTCCTCATCCTTGATAAGTAACCCTGGGTTCGTGCCTCCAGGCTGGGCCATGCATGGGGAGAGGAGCCCTGCTCCCGCTTTGCCCCTTTGGCTGGTGCTGGGTGGTGATGCCAGCCTGGGAGCAAGCCTGTGAACCCAGGCACCTGGGATGCCCTGGCGCTGCCGGTGAGCCCAGACTGGGTGAGGCAGCAGAGGAGCTGGAGTGGGCAGCTGAGGGAGGTGACCCTGGAGCTGGGCATCACCTGCATCCCACTGGTGACACATCACTGCAGCAGCGAAGTGGTGGATGGAGCGGGAGCCCTTCCTGCACCAGGGACACATACCTGGCACAGGGCCAGGAACTGGAGGGGCTCTGCTGGCAGAGCAGGGCTGTGCCATGGGCAGCGCTGCCCGTGCCTGGGACAGACGGACTGGGGTTCCCCAGCATGGACTGGAAATACAACTTGCATTTGTACCACGTCTGTGTCCAGCTAAGTTCAGTGCTTGGTCCCAGCTGAGCATGCCCCCTCGGGATCCAGCGGTGATACGAGGAGGGGACAGGGACAGCCAGTGGTTCCCAGCCACCCTGGGAGAGGGTGCCTGCCCCCACCGTGGCAACTCCCAGCCCCAGCTGAGCGGTGCCAGCCCGTGCTTGTGCCTTGCCCTGCCTGGAGATAAGAGAGCAAACATGGCTCTGTCCCCGTGGCCTGGCGCTGGCAGCACTGCACAGGACCGTCTGGCAGGGTTGGCCCCGGCCAGGCACCACAGGCAGAGGAGCCCACGGCAAGCACAGCACTGGGGCTGTGCCCATGTGGGACCTGCCCATGGCTGCAGTGGGCACGAGTATCTCAGCGCTGAGCAGGATGTGGGCTCTGCTCCTTACTTGGCAGCTGGCCCTGCGTGGGGCCGTGTCCCAGCCAGGTGCGATGCCCTGCTCTCTGGGACCCCCCCGGGGTGATGCCCAGGCCATGGCACAGCTCCTCTGCGCCCTTGCTCCCCACCACGTTGCAGGGCACAGGGCTAGCAGCCGCTTATTTGGGACACCTGTACCTTGAGGGAAAGGGGATGGGGATGGCTCCAGGCTTTCAGCCACGTTTGGGCTGGTGGTGGGTGGCAAGGAGGTGTCAGACCCCCATGACCTGCCCAAGATCCCATCGAGGGGGTCAGCCTCCTGCAACGTTGGTGCCCATCTTAGCAGCCTCAGATGTGCTGCTCCTTATTTTCCCTGCCAGCCTTCTCTCGGTGCCCTGCCAAAACTCTACACAGACCCTGTGCCAAACAGCCCCCCTGTGCTGTCACCCCTCTCCATCCCCACTCTGCCTGTCCCTGCCAAGGGGCTGGCTGACACTGCTGTGCCTTGTTTTCCTGCCCAGCCACACCAGGGTTGTGCAACCAGCCGTGTGTCCCAGCTTTGCCCTTCTCCCCCGGAAATGTGACGCAGGCACCTCCCCAGGGCTGCAGCTACAGGGGACCGTGGGGTACCAGCGCCCACCCACCCCTTCTCCTTCTTCCTGCAAAGGGAGCCAGGTTGGTGGGGAGTGAGCGAATGCTCCCCTGCACGCACAGCCCTGCGGGAAACCCGTGCCTTTGTGCCCACGGGGGCAGAAATTTGGGCCGTGGGCTTTGCCGCGGCACTTGGGCTACTCTCAGCATCAGCAAATCACTGCCGTGATTTGCTCTGGCAAAGTGCCAAGGTGCAGGAGGCAGCCAGTAGGAGCTGGGCACCCCAGAATGGGTCAGGCTGGGATGCGGATGCAGATGCAGGCAGGTCCCTCCTGGCCCCCATCGCACTGAGGAATATTTATTTATACCAAATGGAGCAGCTCCATCAGGAGAAGCGCCAGCTCAGCCCTGGCCGGGGGCATTTTTGGCCAGATGGGGCCTGCGGGGAGCCGGGGCTCAGACACCTGGGGGGGCCCTGCCACCACATGGGAGGCCTGACACGTGTCCCTGCTCTACATTACATGGCGTGTATAACTGGCTTTTGGGCAAACCAGGCCAAAGCTGTCCCCATGGGGACACAATGGAGCATGATGTACTCTCCAGCACATCCGTGCTCCCCTCGCTGGGTTGCTGGCACCTCTGGGTGCTGAAAGCCAGAGAAGAACACGTAAATCCCCCTGGGGATGAAGTCTTCAGGGGAGCTGTGGTGCGGGACCAACCCTGTGGGCGATGCAGAGCGCGGCGGTGCTGCCCACGGTGCCCTGGTGTGCAGACAGGGCTGGCCCGTGGCAGCCTGGCTGCAATGTCTGCTCGCAAGGACTTGGTTATATTTAGCGCGCCGAGATAGCGGCAAGTGGCACAGCGGGTGCGCCGCAGCACGGCGAGCTGGGGCTGGGGGCGGCATGCCGAGAGCCACAGGAGGCTGCAGCTGCGGGGTACCATCCCCTGACACAGCCCCAACACAGCCCCACTAAAGCTCCACACACAGCCCCACGTGTGCACCCTCTGATCCCTTGCAGTCCTCTTGCACACCTACTAAGCACCACGCCTCCCCCAGCAGCCATATGCACCCTGTCTCCCTGTGCATACCCCACTTGCAGCCCCCAGCACCCTCCTACAGCCCCTGCAGCCCCTCCATGCACCCCAGTCTCACCACACACCCCCCCATGCAGCCCTCATCCACCTTCTCACCAGCCTCCCAGCTCTCCTTTGCTGTCCCCCATTGCCCAATTGCAGACCGCCAACCCCTCTTGCCCCCACCATGGACTCCAGCACAGCCCCCCAAACCCCCCTTATCTCCTCCCACCCTCCTCGCAGCCCTCTCTGTCCCTTCCCACAAGCCCCTGACACCCCATTGCACCCCAAATGCTTCATCGCATCTCCCAGCTGTTGGCACCAGGAGGGTGACATGGAGTACCCAGACTGGTGACATGGCTGTCCCTGTCCCCATCCCCACAGGGACATGCCCACTCAGGGCTCTGCGGGGCCGTATCTCTCTCCTGGCTTCTCCTGCTGAAGCCCAGTGTGTCCCCCACCTGGGTCCCCAGCCTTCCCCGTGTGGCAGCGAGGACATTGGCAGCACAGCCTCAGCCATGCACCGAGTGCGCCTGGTCTCACCCGCCTGGGAATGCAAGGGTTGGGGGTCATGGGTCAGGGGGTTGGGGTGTCAGGAGCCCCAGCCAGCTCTGGTTGGAGGCATCGCCACCCCTTTTGCACTGCAACCAGCAGCAGCATCTCCCCTTCCCCACTCAGCCCCCACGCTGGGGACATGCCAGCGCTGTCCCCATCCTGCACCCATGAGAGCGAGGCTGGAGGGACAGCGGCCAGGGGGACAGCACGGAAGTGGTGAGGCACTGGGAGCAACTCCCGTGCCAGAATCTGGCCTTGAATGTGGAGCCAGGAAATGAGCAGGAGCAAGTGCCCATGCCTGTGGGCAGCCCTTGTCTGGATTTAACCCCGAGAAAGCTCCCGAGTGCAGCAGTCCCTCCCCATCTGTGGGGCCAGCGCTGCCCTGGGGACCTGTCACAGCCTCTTGGGCTCTGTGCCACAACCCGTTATCTTCTCATTGCTGGGTTGCACCTCGTTGTGAAAGCTGGGCGCTGGCAGAAGCCGTTGCAAGCAGCTTCCTCTCCACTGAAATGGCCGTTTCGGGTGCGTGACCACCCCGGGTCAAGGTTTCGAGGCTGTGGGTCTCCAAGGAAGGCACAGCCCTGATACTCAGCTACCTCCTTCCCAGCCTGGCATGGTGCTGCCACATAGCCCAGCACAGCCTTCGGCCCCTGCACTGCGGCCAGATCCTCCTCCCTCTCTGTGCCAATGGGGAACTGGTCCCATTGTGCAACCTCCTGGCAGGGTGGTGGGGCAGGATGGGGACTGGTGGGGCCACATGCATGGGGACTGGCCTCGGCGCTGCCCACCCATCACCAGCAGGAGCACAGAGCTACCCCTGGCCCGGTGCAACCCCTGGCACCGACCGGCTGGGCTGCAGGAGCCGGTTTTGGGGAGAACAGCTGGGAAACATCATCCCCTGAAACCGTGCCAAAGGCTGACCCCAAACCAGCAGAGAGCTGCCCGTTCCTGGCTCACATTTAAAACAAGGGCGTTTGGGGAAGGGTCTTCCCCAGGAGCCATTTTAACCCCCGAAGTCCCCTCTCCCATCATGAGCCAACCTTGACACTGGGAGAGCCCAGAGCTTCATCCCAGCCTGGGACTGACATTACATCAAAGAGGAAATTTTACAACCAGCTCATCTGAGAACATCTGTGAGCATCTTTGCTCACATGTGGCCAAACCTGCTCCCACAGCAACGTCCTGGCCACGTTTAAGCAGCTGGTGGGACTTGGAGCGATTTGAAAACCCAGCTTGGAAGCATGAAACTTGGCGTGGCCACAGCAGCCATGGGAGTGTTTCAGGGCTTGGGACGCTGCAGTGACTTTGAAAGACTTTTAATTTACCTGCAGCCGTGACACGAGATCTGGCACCACCCTGCAGTCCCTGTCCCCCCGCAGTACACCTGGGCCCCTCTTCCAGTGAGTGCTCATTTGAGGTTAATAGGGCTGGAGAAATGGGCCGTCGCCCAGCACTTGCTCCTGAAAGGCCCCATTTCTTCCTTAATTGCAACTCAAAATCAAATTAGCAGTTTTAAATTTACTCTGTGCCCAAGAGGTACCACGAGGTGGGGGAGGACATGCTGTACCCTTTGTCCTTATGTAATAAAAAGGGCAAATTCCTGCTTTGAGGGCAAAACTGCTGCCACCTCTGCCCTGGCTGGCCCATTGCTTCGGTATCTTTGTGGTTCTGCAGATGGAGGTGCTCATCCTGGATTCAAGATGAGCCTTTGGGGTGATGGTGATGCTCATCCTGGATTTGGAGCTGCCCCAGCTTCCCCAAACAGCCACATCATCGGGCTCATGCGAGGATGCTGTGACCACTGGGAGCCCCCAGCACTGCTGCCAGGGCTGCATGTGCGCCCCAGACCCACGAAGGATGGCGGGGATGCGGGTGCAGGGCCAGGGAGACAGGTCATGGCTGTGGTGTGCTTGGGGCTGGGGATGGCACCAGCTGCACTATTGATGCTGTAATTCAGTACCCATGGACTGGGATATGGTTTCATTTTCTAGGCATAGAAACCCCTCTGGGGGAGGAACCGGCAGCCAAGCACAAGGTGTCCACAGCCACCCCGCACACCCTGCACCCCCCGAGGGTGGGGGCTGCCCCAGGGCTCAGCCCTGAGCCAGGGACGTGCAGGTTCTTTGGAAGCAGCTGCTCCACAGTGGCCCATAGCAGAGGGCAGAGACAGCCACTGCTCCCAGAGAAAGGAAATTTGGGGGCCAGCACTGGGCCAGTGGGGCTGTGCGTGCACAGAAAGCCTCAGTGCACACAGCATGCACATGTGGGCACATGCGTGTGCACCCGCCAGCCTGTGTGCACAGCTCATGACCCAGGGAACTGCGCTACCTTGGGAGCATCCTCCCGGCTGTTTCTGCTGCAAATTTTTGCCTCTCCCAGCTGGAGAGTTGCCATCATGGTGACCCTGGCATCCATTCGGTGCAGGCAGTGGGTGCTCCTCACTGATGCCATTTGCTGGTGCTGCCAGGTGCGTGCTGGGCCCCGGGGCAGTCCCTGCGTGCAGCTGGGGATGGTGCAGAGAGTCCATGAGTGTGGCAGGGCCCATGGGTGCATCTGCCTCACCAGAGCAGGGCAGGGGCAGCCCAGCGCTGCCCGTGTCCCTGCCCAGTTCCCTTTGCCAGCGGGTGCCACCTGGTCCAGGCTGGCAAATCCTCCCCCCAGTACACCATGTCACTTGGGGAGGAACAGGACATCCAGCGGGTATTTAAAAGCCCTTGGTGTAGCTGGGGACCGCTTGCCAAGGTGGGCAGGGTATCACACGGTGCCCAGCCACGTGTGGTGGGACGAGGGACTGGGCAGGGAGGGGACACAACCGCATCAGAGCCAAGACCCAGTTGGAGGAGGAGGTGTCAGTCCAGGGGAAAGCCGTTCCTCTGGGTATCTCCCCCCAGCTTGCCCCAGGGACCAAGCAGGGCCAGGGTGCAGCATCCGGGCTGGTGTGCAGCCCCACTCCTGCCCGCAGCGACGCGCCCCCTGAGACATCGGCTCGACATTCGTTCCAATATAATCTTTATTGGGGAGACTGATGGGGGTAAGAACAAGGCCGGGTATAAAACATGATCATTGTCACAACCAGCAGCGGGAGGCATTGGCAGAGCAACACAGAAACAGTATCGGCCCCCGTTCTACGGCGGCAGCAGTGTGGTACCTGGAGCTGCGCCAGCGGCATCGCCTGCTCCCTTGGGGCTGGTGGGGGGGACAGTTAGGCCCCTCTCCCTGGATGGATACTGGGCTTCGGCCAGTGCTGGGGGCTGCTCTTTCCTCCAGGGCGCGGGGCTCTGCGGGGGCCCTCTGGCTCACCCAGGCCTGGTGCCCTGGGACCAGGTAGCGTGTGCCCCTGCTGCCTCGGCTGTGCTGGGTTGTGGTGCTCAGCCCCACGGGAGCACCCACAAATTATGGCTTTTTCTTTGATTTTTTAGGGTTTTTTTTTTTTGCTTTTTTGGCAGCGAACTTACCTCTCCAGGTGCCCTGGAGAAAGCAAGACTGTGCACAGGCTGCTGCCCTGCCAGCCCCTCCACACAGGGGTCAGAGCAGAGGTGCTGCTCCAGGAAAGGGACCGTGGGCAGGAGCCAGACCTCCACCCCCCTGCCCAGCCAAATCCCCTTGCTGGAGCCAGCAATTTGGGGTACTGGACCCCACACCACCCCCCCGAGCCATCCCACAGGGCATTGGTGCAGGGCCCTGGGCAGAGCGGCAGAGGAGGGGCACAGCTCAATGCCTTTGTGAACGTGTAGCGGCCTGGGACCGGGTGGCCAGGGACGGACAGGGAAAAAACAAGAATCCTCCAAAACGAGGATAAAGTGGAGCTTTCCTCAAGGGCCTGCGGAGGAAATGGGCCGCATGTCTGCTTGCAACCGAGGGGCCAGTGCAGTGGCTTGGTGTGGCTACAACAACTCGGGTGCATGGCGGCTTGGCCACTGAGATGAAAGCTTTGGCAAATAACTTACAGGGAAGGAGCAGAGGTGGCAGCTGGGGACCTGTCCTCACCTCCTGTGCCGGGCGGGCAACCCAGCGTGGCACCATGCACCTCCAAGGGCTCCTTGTGCTGCCGCCGGTGGCCGTGGGGCAATGGGGAGGGTGTCGCTCCAGTCGGGACCCAGCGTCCACTCTTGGGAGCCATGGGGAGAGAGGAGGGAGAAGGCGCCCGGGGAAGGAGCACGGCGAGATGCTCAATACACAACGGGGGCACCCGCCGCAGGACTGGGGGGAGCCTGAGTCCCTGGATGCACTGATGGACATGCTCTCCATCCCAGTGTCCCTCTCCCCAGGCACCACCGGGGTGTACGGGGCTGCCTCCAGGTCCCAGCGTCCCCATTGCCCCCTGTCAGTGCCTTTGAGGACGCTGGTCCCACGTCCTTGGCCACGGCGAGCATCAGAGCATCCCCGAGCTGTGCCACCAGCAAAGAACGGACTGGGGACCTGCCGCGGTGCTGCGCTGTCCTCTCCCACCCACTGGCCGCCCCGCTGCTGGGAGGTGCGGGCAGGGGTGCGGGGCTCACATGATGGTGCAGGAAGACAGCGGGTTTCGGATGTGGCAGGTGCAGGCAGCCCCGCAGTACTGGCGAAAGGTCTGGTAGCAGCTGCGGTCAGTGTCGCTGCTCCACTGGACGGGGTTGGCGGCCAGGGCCTCGGCCGGCAGTCTGTTGAGGATACTGGTGTTGACGGCCAGCGCCGCCAGCCCATAGTCGGTGAAGAGGACGGTCTCCCGCTTGCAGGTGGGGCAGGAGATGAACTTGTACTTGGGGCAGGACTCGTAGAGGATCTGCAGGCACTCCTCGCACACCGAGTGCAGGCAGGAAAGGATGCGGGGCCGCTTGTTGGTGAAGTTGTACATGTGGCCGCAGGTGGGGCACTCGAGGGGCTCGCAGGGCGTCGAGGGGTGCAGCACGTACTGGTTGACGATCACTTCATCCGATGGTGGCTGCCGGTGGTAGCAGACCTCCGAGCTGCCCTTCCGCTGGGTCTGGTACCCACGCTCTCGCCGTGGGAGGGGGGGAGTCCGGGGCAGCGGCAGGGGACTGGGAGTGGCATCCAAGGCGGGGATGTCCCCACACGCCTGGTTGACGATGATCTCGGACTCGGAGGGCCACGCGCGCTTGGCCACAAGGGGTGGCTCGCGGCGTGGGGCCGGTGCGTAGCGTGGCTGCGAGGCCTGCAGCTCTGAAAACTTCTCTGGGTGGATGATTTTCATCGCCTCCATTTTAATGATGACCTGTTGCCCTTTCAGACACGACATGAGTATTGTTTTCACATTACTGTCCACTGCTCTGGGGTCTCCGAGGGACGCCTGCATGAGGCTAAAACATGCTGGCAGCCTGCTGAGCTTTCAATCTCGGTCTGGCCGCAGAGCAGGAGCATAGGGAGCAGCTGCTGGTGCGGGAGAGCATCCTGGGGAGAGGGGCAGCGCTAGCAGGCCCCGTGCCCCTCTTCTCTGGCCAGCCCCAAGGGTGTTGGGCGTGAGGCTGGGGCAGGCAGGGGAAGGCAGGGCTCACAGCGGCATCCTGCCTGCCTTGGAGGATGCTCTTGGGTGGGTGATCAAAGCGTTGGCTCCCCGCAGTGCCTCACCGGGATGTTAACGTGACATTGGCCGTCACTCGGCAGCCCCCCCCTTTTGCCTTCGCTGGCACTTCCCGCACCGGATCAGCTGCAGTCGGGAACGGTAAATTGGGGACCGTGGCACCGGGCTGCCTGAGGCAGGTGAGTCCAGGGGGGATCTTGCAGGATCCAGGGGCAGCCCCCACCTCACCCTGGCCCCGACCTCCGCCCGGCCTTTATTCCTGTTTACGCACCATGGGATCCTCGTGGCGCTGAAGAATGTGTTTGCAAATTCCTTTGCTCTGACTTCCCGGCTCTCCCACTTGCCGTCACCGTCACTGGCAGCTCCTGCGGGGCAGGGGCTCAGGGATCATCCCGTGCCGGAGGGCAGCTCACCTTGGCTGGTGCTGGGGCTGCCATGCACCTTGTCCCCTCCATCCCCAGCACCTCTGTCCCCAGCTCAGCTTCGTGCTTGCTGGAAATGAAAAGTGAGAGAGGGTTGGATCCAAGGCTCTTCAGGGATCTACTGGCTGCCAGCACTCCCTCGGGATGCGTGCCTGCCTGCAGCCCGGCAATTTGGCAATTTGGACCCTGCAGGTCCTGTCCATCCGCCCGCATGTTTGGGCTGGTAGAAATGGGAGCATGCAGGTATTTCCCTCCAGGCATCTCCTTGGCGGCCCCGAGCATGGGGTCCTGGGTCCCCCCTCTGCCCTGGGGCCAGGAGAGTGGGTCCCGCTGCGCCCATCAAGGCCCCTCCTGGGGGGGGTCCCCCACCGACCTGCCTCTGCTCAGGGTTTTTGCTCACGTTTAGCCCCTCCTCTGCTCAGTGCATCTATTTTTACCTCCATCACTTGCTCCTGATCTGTCCCTGCTATTATCCCTCCCTCCAGCTTCCTCTCCCCCTTCCCAGCTCCCTGCCCTTGTCCCGGGGCTGCTGGAGAGGACAGGCCACATTTGGGAGCAGGAGATGGGGGACAGGCAGCCAACCCGTGGCCATTTTCTCCCTCAGCAGCCCCGGCGACAGCCTGTCTCTCCTCTGAGAAGGGTGAAGGCGCTCTCCTCCATCATGCTGCAAATCCTGTTAGAGGGATGCCTGCTCCCGCCAAGCCCTACCAGGCCTGACGGAGGGGGCCCGAGGGGGCCATCTGGTTGCAGCAGCAGCCCTTGGGGATGGTGAGAGGCCATGTGGGGTTCAGCCCTGGATGCCCGAGAGCCGTAGGGGCTGGATCCCTGCCTGACCCCTGTGGGGATGTCCCCAGGGGCCATGTCCTGGCAGCACTGGGGTCCTGCAAGCATCCTGCGATGCCCGCCCTAGGGAGGGAGGTCTCACGTCCCACATCCCCCATCATGGGCCCACATCCTGCACCCCGCACCCCACA
>VYZW01024030.1:3425-23467 GCA_013401315.1 Balaeniceps rex
TTGTTTGCTGTTTAACATAAAATGTTTACCAAATAAGGGGAAGTGTAGTTTTTCCTTAATGTCTTCCTTTTACTCAGCCTACCAGAGTGCCTCGAGTTTTCTCTTTCCCTTATCAATACAATAAACATTTCATAAATATTTTCTAGGAGAAAATGAGCTACACAGTTCTGTCTGGAAAATGTTGACTTTGTTTCTTGAAGGTAATCTAGTATTTTACCTGAAGTCAAATTTAACAGCCAATAAATCATACAAAATCCTTTTCATAAGCTGTTGTACTCAATAGAAGAGATGGTACAACAAGTAAATCCAAACAAAAGACAACTTTTCAGAGATAGGATACAAATGCAGCAGAGAAATATTGAACACAGTGTATGCAGCAAATTTTACACTCAGAGGCTTTCTCAGTTTATACCCCAAACAAAAACTGAGACTTCCCTTTTTCGCCATCAGTGCTGAATAGCTACAAGTTCAATTGCAGAAATGATACCAAGCATAACAATCTTCTTCCTTCCTACTGAGTTTTGCTGTTGACAAAGTAAAGCGTGTTATCAGCAAATGTCATCTATGACAATTTGAACAGAAATCCAAGCCTGAGCTGCAGATGTCGAGGTGAAGGCGCAGAAAAACTGACNCAACAAGTAAATCCAAACAAAAGACAACTTTTCAGAGATAGGATACAAATGCAGCAGAGAAATATTGAACACAGTGTATGCAGCAAATTTTACACTCAGAGGCTTTCTCAGTTTATACCCCAAACAAAAACTGAGACTTCCCTTTTTCGCCATCAGTGCTGAATAGCTACAAGTTCAATTGCAGAAATGATACCAAGCATAACCATCTTCTTCCTTCCTACTGAGTTTTGCTGTTGACAAAGTAAAGCGTGTTATCAGCAAATGTCAGCTATGACAATTTGAACAGAAATCCAAGCCTGAGCTGCAGATGTCGAGGTGAAGGCGCAGAAAAACTGACCACTGCTGATCTGTGCAGTAAGTCACCTGAGGTAATTATACACACTGGAATGTTTTAGCAGAGAATTTCTTAACAAAGATTGCTAATTGGTGTTAATTCCATTAAGTTATTTGCTTAATAAGCAGCTTTTAAAAGTTACTAAACAGAGAAATGCAGAGGTAACTACACCTTCCTTGCCTGAGTACTGAGTGCTGTTCATCTCCAAACAGAATGAGCATAATTCCAAGGGGAGAAAGGGGAGATCATCATATGAAAAAGGCATATGATAGAAAGTAAAGTAGAGAAAAAAGTTTTTTTTTTTTCCAATTGATAGTATTTTGAAAAGCTACTAGCTAAAAANCAATGAGTTCTACTGATCCTCATGTCCAACACACCAAACTTTTTTCAAAGCAAGATCTACATGATGAAACATAAAGCCATGTTTATATTAGGTAAGATAAAAATCAAGCACTCTGGAACAAGTCTTCACACTTCAGGACATAAGGCAACTAGTTAAGTGGAAGAGTTATAGTGAATCACTGTGCTGCGAGACTTCTTGCAATATCCTTTTCTCAAGCCCCAGGCAGACTGTTATTTCAACATATTAGATAAGCTACTTCTCCAATTTTGTAAAATCATTATGTTCTTAAACAAGGTTTTAACCAGTCACTTCTGGACCAATGAGAGGGGAGAAGCACACAACAATATGCCTAAAATCATCATCGTCAATTGTCATCTGAAAGAGCTATCTCTGGAAAAAAAACTACAATTCCAATATTCCTAAAGACCCTCCATGGATTTCCACATTACACCACCATGGATAATATACATGGCTTTTCTCTTAAAGAAGACGACACCAGTGTTTAGTAAAAGTTGATGCCACAGGAATTGAATCCTCTCCCCTATTAGGAAGTGAAATTTTAGCAAAATGGTTCTGAATAACAGATGACGGCGATAGATGCTCTGTAGAAATACAAGTAAGTTTGCTCTTTTGTAAAAGCAGTAAAAATATTGCCCAGGATCACTTTGTTCCAAAAACAATACTTCAGTGGTCTGTAAAGATCTACAGTCACATCCAAAATTTGATTCCACTAATTCTTTTAAAAAATAGGTCACAGAAGAATATGATATATGCATACAATCCTCCTTGTCTGTTACCCAAGTCTTTGGAAGTAATCAAGTACTTGTAAGTAAGGCTAAATTACTTACAGAAAAGTGAAAAAAGCCTTTAGGGTTTCTGGCAGCATAATTTCAGTAGTAATAGTTTTTGGACAATCAGTTCTCATGCATACACTAACACAAATGTGCTAAACCAATTTTTTTAAAAAAGTAAACCAATTACTAAGCCCTACCCTGAAAACAAAAGGTGTTTTATCAGTGAATTACCTAACAACTTCCAGTCACATAACAAAAGTATGCAAGAGAGTATGCCATGAGTGGAATAAAGAATACACACTGTAACGTGCCAGGCACCCTCAGAGTGGAAAATTTCAGAATCACCATATTTCTCATATAAAAATAAACAACATAATTAAAGATGTGTCTTAATTTAGCATTTCTGTTTTGCTTTATACTTGTTTCTTAAACAGCTATGACAAAATATTCTTTACTTACATGAACAAACACACCAAAAGAATGAGAGACAAGGAATAATCCAAGGCAACATCTCCCAGCTTCCCCAACTTGTTTACTGCTGGGAACTGCGTATGCAACCCTTTAAACACTACACAAAACAAATCTGTCACCACTGCTATCTTAATGAATTGTATGTCTAAATGCCATTAACGCCAAGGTATTTTTTAGACAGATGCAACATTTTTACAATGCATTACAATGCACACACAATCTTCACTTCTCTCCCTTAACAGAGCTTTCCTCTGGCCCATCCCTCATTTCTCTAGAAACTTTTATTTAGTTTCTCTATCAATGTTCAGTCAGCATCCATCTTCTGTTGAACATTCATGAGGCCATACTGGCAACCTCTTATTAGTTACTCTTATTTGCCTCTGATTTTCCTATTTCTTCTCTTCTTTCTACAATCTGGTTGGGCAACAGTGACAGCTGGTTGGCACATTAAACATTACGCCAAGCAGGTGCATGGACAGAATGGAGGAGTTAATTTTAACACACCTTTTGCTGAAAGCTGACTACGCTACTGTTGATAATGGAATATTTCATATTCATGGCATATTCAGTTATTCACTAGCACCACTATACACAAGTAAGGTCCCAGTTCAGAGGAGATTTTAATGCTATAATACCACATATAAAGTCTTTTTGCATATATTAAGTGTGTTAGACTGAACACAAAAATCATTCCCAACATCAAGTGTTGGGTCAACCATGAACTCTGAATGCCATGATACAGGCATTCATTAATTGGGCAGAAAACACAAAAAGTCAAAATAAATTCAGACAGCAATAAGGCCTTAACTATTCTAAATGGCTTTGCATCACATTTGTTAATTAAGAACAAACTCCAGATTTCTCAAGTACTCACCCCCTATCTGAAATGAACCACCTTATGAACAACATAAAAGCAAAAGCTGCACAGAAATCTACTTCTGGATTATTTTTTTCTTTTGAACACATTGCTTAGCAAGTTCCATTGGACATTCAACTGAGAAGGTAAATAACAGGTGTGACCAAAAGTGAAGGTAAAGTTGAACAGGAATACAGAGTTTTGCCCAAGATGGGGGAAGAGAGGGGGACAACGACAACGGGACAACATTAATTAAAAAAATTACATGACAGAATAAGTCATTCTATACTAGGGAAATCACTACTTCTAAATGTATTTAGTTATTAAAAGATTTGCATATAAAGAGTTATCCTGCATATTTCTAGAAGCCTTAATTACGTGAAACACATTCAGCTGTGCTTAGAAGTACTGTACAGAATTTAAACATAAATGTTGATTTATTGCAACTTGCATTAGTCAGATATAACAGGTAAGAGTTCTCTGCAGACTCCAGTGTTAGCCCAAAAAGGGAACAGAAACTCAGGAGAATCCTATCAGATACTCTGAACGGCTAGTGAAAGATCCTCAAACACAGGGCAACTGTAGCCTCCTAACGAGCTGCAGATTATATATCACTAAACATTCTTGAAGATTTGGCGTTTTCTCTGTCTCTCTGGTATCTTTCAAAGACAAGTCTATGACATCAGAAAAAAAGACACTGCCCACAACTCTCATCCTTCCTACTGCAAAACACATATGAATAGTAATGAACCACTAAGAGCAACTCCAATGCTCACAAAGACGGAGTAGGCAGACCAGTATATTCTGCTTGTGACTAAACCAATCACAGTTGTATGATACTGAACAATTGTGGGCGAGTATCACAATTTCTAATTTAGCACAACATTCTGCTGTGAAGTACAAAATGTTACTTGGAGCTCCCAGATGCAATTAATGCAGAGGTGGAACTGTTCTTTCCTTTTTCCATAGCTGTACTTCAGTCTTATCTACAGATCCATAATATTTCTGTTAAGAGTTTCAGAACCACATTAACAGATGGCAGTCTACTCTTTACCTCTGGTACTCCTTATGAACATAGGCGGATAGGTCTAAAACCAGCTGAGCACCTTATACCCACAAACAAACAAACAAAAAAAAATGTAGTAAAGCATGGAAATTCCTTCTGGAACCCACACGGCATTTTCAGTTATGCGCTGTTGTACCGAGCATTTTATAAGACCCACACAATTCCTGCATCAAAAGTTTGGCAATAGATGATGGAAGTATTTAGCTTTTCAGTATTCCTTTCCCGTTCTTAAGCTGGAGGAAAAAATAAGTGGTGAATCAAATGAAGTGAGAAGGCCTGTTAAGGAGGTTGGGGCACACAATCAGAACATACCAAACATGCACAAGACTTGTTGGGCTGGAGGAGGCAAGGCAAGGCAAATGCAACAGCATGACTCAACAGATAAGACATTTAAAAGAATCTTACAAAATACATTCTGAAACATTACATCCTAAAAAAATTAATTTCCTTACACTGCAACCCAACCATTTGGATGAAGTCTGTAAAACAGTTCAAAAGCTGAACTGAATTCAAGCATAGATCATCTTCTCTAGCAAATAAGTAATCTACTAAGAAGTCTCACACCTTTTGAAAGTAATAAATTATGGCTAACAAGGCTATCAAAGATGGGGAGAAGGAGTTAACACCACCTCCCCTCCCTTGAGTAACATATTAATTATAGCTTCCTAGGTAGTATTACTGATTGGCTGAAACCTAATCCTGCAGCATTTTAAAGCTAAATGACATAGAAAACAAAACTTAAGTGCACTTAAGAAGTACTGTCAACATAAATACCAAATTAATATCCAACCTGAGCAGTAATTATTCATTCTGTAGCATTCAAAAAATGTAAACATTAAAGAAACATGGCAAAAATACCCTACGCAAAAAGTGTTTACGTTTAGATATAAACTTAAACAGGTTAGAGGCTCCTTAAACAGGATGAGGTACTGCTCCTAGAACAGTTCTCATATAAAGCCAGGAGAGCAACGTTTTTTCCCCTGTATCTGAAGCAAGGGTCCTCCTCACACTCAACAGAAATTTAACTGACACAGCAAGTAGAGTTAGTGGTGTGATCCATGTGTCCGAACAGGGCTTTCTACCTCATGGCAAAACAAGTTTACTCTGTTATAGAAGGAGCCCAGATTCCTAGCTCAGATGCCAACACCTCAAGAGATGTGAAATGAATCCCATCCTTAAAGCTTCTGATCAAGTAACACCATGGGTAAGCACTTTAACACCTCTGGGCCCTACAAACTCAACAGTGTTAAACAACAGATGAAAATAATGAATAGGTGAAGCAGGAAACTCTGCATAGTAATTGCTACCCAAGTATGCTTTTCCCACCACATCTTCAAGTTTGCATGGTCTGAAACACCAGCTCCTAAATGATGCTGCATTCTCAGAGTCCAGTATAACAACAATAGCCTTGGCATGAACAACAGCCAGGCAGAAAAGCCAAGGAGAAGGAAGCAGGCTCACTGCTGGAAATACCCAGTGTGGGCAGCAACAGCTGCTGCTGGTGCTGGCTGCTTCCCTCCACTCTGGGCCCTGTACCACACCAGCAACCATCCCACATGCTTCCATCCCTTCTGGAAGCAGTGTTGAGGCCAACAGCAAAGCTTTCTGTCTGCCCTGCCAAATGCAAATCATTATTTCCCTACTTCCTCTGAAAGTAATGACATCCAGACAAGAGCTTGAGGATGACTGAAAGCCATCCTTTGGATGATGACACCTTAACAAAAATAAAACATAGTTTCTGATAGTAGAATTATTTAACCCATATTCAGATATCTGGGTATACCAAGTTATCTTTAGAATCTTATAGGTTAGGAAAGAAATAATTGAGGTTGCTTTCATTACAATGAAACTTCATATCCGTTTCAATTAGTAAACAGAAAATGACTAACATGCAATCAGTAAAATCAAGGGGCTTTGCCTGTTAACAAACCAACAAACTAGAACTTGCACTTTGAAGCAATCTGTGTTTAACAGACATTTGAGATAGGCCAAAGAGGAAGCAAGTTTCAAAATATTTCTAAGTGAGAAATGCGAGACCATCAGGTGAGGCTATTTCATACAAGTGAACATATCAGAGCCAAAGTCTCATTATTCATGCAAACTCAACAAACTACTTACAACTCTTGGACAAGATGCACAGGAAAAGTATACAGTATTTACCTCACCCTAGCACTTACAACTGCAATACTTTGAGAACTTCAGTATTACTGTTGGCACCTGGACTTGCCACCAGTATGAACGTTGCAATTCACCTTCTACCATGTCTCTAACTTACACTTATTTTACAAACTAACATTAAGAAAACATCCAGGAAGTATGCTCTCCACTGGGGAGCATCCAACAACCCTCAGGTTAAGTAAAGTACTTCAGAGAAATGCCTTATATATGTTTTAGTTCCACACAATACAGAGTGCTCTGTATTCAAGTTCTGATCTTAAATTCACTACCTGGCCAAACAGAGCTCTTTGAAATATCCAAGCAGTTGTACAAATGGCAGCCCCCGTGGTGAACCCAGGGCATATGCCGTTGTTTTCCACAGCATTTTACAGTTGATGTTTCCAATTCTCATCTGTATGCAGAAAGTGCCAGAGAACCTCATATTTAAGTCTGTCTTCTCCAAAATTTTGAATGCAAAACTTGCCAAGGAAAACATAATTATAGCTCTGTCTTGATAATGAAATACGTATTGCTTCCTGCTTCTAACAAGTCTCTTACTATGCTCCAAATAAACAGACCAGATTTAAGCTTGTCCTTTATGATCATTGAAAATACAGCACGAACCTGGAAAAGCAAGCCGAATTTTCACCCCTTTGAACACCATACTTCTCTTAATTTTCATATGCAAAATGTCCTTGTTACTAGCAGAGTGTTTCACTTCCACTTTCATTTTTATTGTATACATCAAAAAAAAATCTGAAAAAGGCAAACAGAACTAGACACATTCATGAAACATTTCTGCAGTCAGTTTTGAAAGCAGAACCCATGGCAAGACCAGATAGTTTCACTTAAAGTATTCACAATCGTACAAGCAGCAGTGAAACAATCATTTTCACTCCAATAAGCCTTAGAAACCTTTTGGAGGGGAAAAAAAAACGTGAAAAAAAAAGAGACAAGAGGCCACAAAGTCTGAAAAGTTATTTGAAGTTATTCTCCCTCAACATCCTGCAAATAAGAGTAGCCTGGTAGAAACTACAGAGTGAAAGCCCATTTTCCAAAGCAAATTGGGTTGACTGATCTTCAGCAACGGGTTGACTGATCATCAAAATTGTCACACTACTACCTAAAACACTACAGCTGCCAAAAATCTCCACTTCACCCACAGTCAGATCTGAAGGTAAAAGACTAGAGACTGGTTCTTTCATCACAGATAGCAAGGCACTACATCTAAACTTTAAGCAGGTTAACATTATTATAGTATTCCGAAAACTCACTATCTTCAGTTGGTATGCTTAGCCCTCTGCCTAAAGTCTTCTCAAACACTTTATAGACCCAAAAAAATACAGTATCAGAACAACGAATGACCAGATTTAAAGCAGCATTTATTAAAACATTTGTGCTAAAATTTAAAAAAAATCTATTCAAATGAATAATCAACTACTACTTTTATATTTAAAGAATAAATGCAATAATTTGGGTAACAAGACAATGGCTGTCTTGTTCTTTGGCTTCTGTAAGAATGTTAATCTGCTGCTGACAGCATTTAGGCATAGAAAACTAAAAGTGGTAAAAAAAAAATCAAAAAAAAGTCATTGTAATTTTACTAACTTCTGGCAGGAAAGAAATTTCAGCCTTAGGATACCATTTAGGAGACTGCAAACCAATACAAATCAACCGAAGAAACATGGTTCAATAAAATCAATTTACAAAGTGAGGCAGTGCCAGCAAAAATTTTGCCAGTCCTCAAGTTGAAAACCCCCACTTAGTAACACCTCCCAAAAATTTATCGTATAAATTATGATGCAGTTTACTACAACATTATGACATACTCCTTTAACCATTTTACCCTTATTCTTTCTATGTTAGCAGTCACTTTAAATGTTTGCACAAAACCAAAACTGAAATGCTAATGGAAAACAGCAAGTATTTGTCAAACTGTCTTCTCTCAGACAACACAGCTGTACCGTGCAGTTTCACAGAAAACTAGCAAAAACATGAATTGGCTGCACTGACTCAAAGGTGTCCGTCTAGTTCAACCTTGCGCAGCACCAGTTAGCAGCAGATGGGGCAGTACAAAGGGTGATGGCAAGAACAATTTTTCCCTAAAACAACACATTTTTTGTTTGCAAAAGAGTCCACTGCAATGAGTTTCCCAGTTTAATTCTACCAGGTGTGCTCTCCCCCTCCCCCAGGAAAATAAGAAGCAAGAGATATATCTATTTTTAAACCTTCTTCTGCTTTTCAGTGAATGCCCCCAGGTCTCACAGCATGAAAATAACTACCAGTCTTCCCATAGTTGCCTCCTTTATAATACTCATGATTTCAAAGAGGTCCACCGCATCCTCACTATCACCTCCTAAGACCTGAAACCCATCTGGCTGCGACAGTGCTCTTCCATCGCTCCACTCCCTCCACTTCTTTGGCCTTCCTTGCTTCCAGCCCAAGGTTCATTCAACCTTCACTTAGCCAGTTTCAAATTATTCCAGCAGAAAATGAACCCAACAACTAAACTGAAATATCTCAGCATGAGGAAGAGGACAGGCTGAAGGCCTAAACCATAGCTGCCAACATATATTGGTTTTAGCTTCCCTAAGAACTATAGCCACAGGGCAGGTCTTTTAAAACCAAGAAGTCCTAGTTTATCTTCTTCATACACAAAAACATATATACAAAAGCGTTGGCAAGCTTTATTCAAACCTTTTCTAGTTTTACATATCCTTTCAAGTGACAGCAGTTAGTATACTATTTTCCTTCCTTCATAATTTGTGGTATTTCTTCCTGACCAACAACTAGGCTTTTTTTTTAAAAAAAAAAAAAAAAACAAACAAAAAAACAACAACCTATTACTTCCAAAAATCTCAAGTATAACAGCTAATCAGAGCTCCAGTTATTCACTTAAATCCAGTCCAAGTATACGCTTAACAGCACGGAAGTACTGAATAAAATAAGCTCCTTCCTCCTTTCTCTCCCTGCCCCACCTTTTTGCACTACCATCTCATCACCCTGTCACACAATATCATGAAATACCATCAGAGATCTCTGCAGGCAACACAGTTTACATTGAGTCCCCCTTCATCATCCCACTACATGTCAAACTTCCCCTCACTTTTAAGCTAAAAAGTATAATGCTCCATTTGTAACCATCTAGTACAGTGATGAAGATGCAACCTTTTTCTTCCCATTACAGTAACATTTTACCTGTGATTGTTTATCACTCCTTTGTAAGGAAACAGCAATTTCTGTGGACCCAATCACAGCCAAGGTTGTATATAGAGCTTCCATTTTGTTGAAATAAGGAAGTCTTACTACTCGTCAACATTAAGAGAAATTAGAGCCTTGACTACTGTTCATAGGATACTATAAACAGACATGAGGCAACATAAAACAAGTGTCTGAGTGCTTCTGTGACAAAAAAGAAACACATCACAGATGCATAGTTTCTTAGGAAGGATGTTTACTTAATAAAGGAAACAAACTAGTTTTACTTGGATTCATTTATAACAAAGTTTAAAAGGAGTCAATTGGATGCATTTAGAGCTCAGACAGGTGGGGTTTTTTTTTTGGTTTTTGTTTGTTTTTTGTTGTTTTTTTTTTTTCTTTCAAACAGCTACAGCTGAATCCAAATGGGACATGTCTTCATTATCCTGTATTAATAAAATCACATTTCACCAGTTTTGCTTTATAGAAGTAAATAGTTATGCCAGGCAAGTGATTCTAGTTTTGAGACATGTACTTTCTCTTACAATAAATCAACTGGTAAAAACCAAATTAACTCCCGAAACAAAGGTTTCATTCCAAAACATGGATTTTTCTATAAGCTAAGTTGCTATCATCTACAATAACTAATCTCTTTAAGAAGCCCTACTAAAATCTTGGCTCTACTGCTAATCTAGAAGTCTCCCTCTGCAAATTTTATGGATTGCTGAAGTATTTCCTTACCAATTTTGAATGTCATTTTTCAACTCTACAGCTGGTAACATCTGTGTAAACGTTGCTTTTCATGAGTAGCTAAGTCTCCCTCACCCACCTTTCTCAATCACTATTTACTTGGCATGTGTGGGCTTCTACTAAAATGGTTAACTCTACTTTCCTCCAAAGCTGTTATTTTCTCACAGATACCCTTGTGCAGCTGTGCACTGACCTGAAGGAAGGACCTGATCCTGCTGAAAAAAATACCAACTTCCAGCTTAAAAAAGAAAAAAATTCCCCCTAAGTAGCTCACCTCCAGCCATGAAAATATTAAGGGAGCAGCTGGAACACACAGAATAGGCAGGGAGGGAGAGAAAGCCACAAGCACAAAGGAGGAGCACCCCTGTCTGCAGCAACAGCCTACACCAAGGTCAGTTTAAATCAATAACAAAGCAACATCCTTCAAAGACTGCAGAGCTACAGGTCTTGTATCACTGCCTGCAACACAACCAAAATAAGACCAATTATCAGGAGTGCAGTTTCATAAGATCAAAACCAAAATATTAATTTACTTAAAATGCAGTCTTAGAAAGAAAACCCAGAGAATATGTAATACATGTTCATACACCGAAGTCAATGGAATCAATTTCCTTGTCTCTTATCTGTACTTTAGACTAAGATATTACTGCCCTGTTTCCAAAGTAACTAGAATACCCTCTATGGCTCTGACAGCAGTGTTTCAGTAGATGTATTCAGGGAACATGAACCAGGTAGAAGAGATTGAGGCAGCCATGTTCCAAAAAAGTACTGGCAAAGTTAAGTCTTTCAAAGAAAAATTAAAAATATACTCTGGGGAAGACAGAGCTGTCTTGATGCATTTCATTTGCAACCAAAAACCGCAAGTGGGAAAGGATATAAAATTATTTTTCCTTCCTGCCACATCATGATAAAAATAATGGAGCTACATGATATTATATAGTCTACTTTTCATAGTTAGCAAAACAGTAAACAATACTTAGCACTAAAAAGTATTTTCATTTTCACTTCAAAATAATTTTTAAGTCTTTTGGCAATTAAAATAACTTAAGCCAACAGTATTTTTCAGAGAGGCATACAACATTACAGCAAGAAGTTATCCTGCAACCTTCTATATACAGCAATCTAGGATTAAAACTACAGTAGAAGGAAGTCTCCTACTGTCGTGGTTTAGCCCCACTCGGCAACTAAGCACCACACAGCCGCTCGCTCACCCTCCCCCTCCCCGGTGGGATGGGGGAGAGAATCGGAAGGGCAAGAGTAAGAAAACCCACGGGTTGAGATAAGAACAGTTTAAGAATTGAAATAAAATAATAATAATAGTAATAATAATAATAATGATAATAATAATAATAATAATAATTGTAATGAAAAGGAGAACGAGAGAGACAAACAAAACCCAGGGAAAAGAAAACAAGTGATGCAACCGCTCACCACCCGCCGACCGACACCCAGCCAGTCCCCGAGCAGCGATCGCTGCCCCCCGGCTAACTCCCCTCGGTTTATATACTGAGCATGACGTCATATGGTATGGAATAGCCCTTTGGTCAATTTGGATCAACTATCTTGGGCTGTGCCCCCTCCCAACTTCTTGTGCACCTGGCAGAGCATGGGAAGCTGAAAAAGAAAGTCCTTGACTAGCCTAAGCATTACTTAGCAACAACTAAAACATCAGTGTGTTATCAGCATTCTTCTCCTGCTAAATCCAAAACACAGCACTATGCCAGCTACTAGGAAGAAAAGTAACTCTAACTCAGCTGAAACCAGGACACCTACTCGGAATAATTAACTTTCATATTTGTTTCAGAATCATCGGCGACCACATGGTTTGAGTAGTTTTGTTTATTTGTTAACAGTATAATACTTCTTGCTTGTTGCTCTTCAAATAAAAATACTGGGTAGCATCTCAAGTTGAGGAAAAGCTAATCAAGCTTGTCATTTTCAGACTATAACTAGAGAGAAACAACATAAGACTTATTCTTTTTATTTACTTTAGATCTAGGCATACAAGCAGAAAATGTACCTGTTTACTGCATCTAGTGAGGGGGTAGGAGAGAAGAATGCATTTCAAGTTAAATCCTGTGGTTGGGAAAAAAAAAATTCAGCAGATTGACAAAAGTTGTGTTGATAATTTCCTAGCGAAGCTCACTGAACATACTTCATGTAAACAGAGACTGTAGTGTAAATCTAAAAAAAAAAAAAAAAAAAAACAAAAGANGAGCCATTCA
The DNA here is from genome assembly GCA_013401315.1 of Balaeniceps rex. NCBI lineage: Eukaryota > Metazoa > Chordata > Aves > Pelecaniformes > Balaenicipitidae > Balaeniceps > Balaeniceps rex. Next base: position 16,252 of record VYZW01024030.1, read on the forward strand.
CTCATGCATCAAATGCTACACATACAGGAAAAAAAAAAGCAAGAAACATTCAGGAGCTACTGAAGACCAATCTCAGTGGGAGCCTAGAGGAGTTATCTACTATTAAGAATAAAATAACATTTGTGTGAAAATTTCCTTTCTAAATAACATATTTAACTTGCAAAGAACTCTGAATTTTAGCTCATCTAGTTCACACAGTCACCTGATGGAACTGAGAAAAACTGTTCCTTTATCTGTATAACATTACTACATGTGCTTAATAATTACATACAACTAACCCCTTCCTTTATTCTAAACCACAAAGTGAGAAAGAGCATTCATACCACACGTTCATGTATGGAAGTTTTCCCATTTTAAGGAGAAACTACAGAGAGCTTAGAAATCCAAAACATCACCAAATTTTTATTCAACAAAAACTTGTTTAAATTAATACTCTACCACAAAGTTTGTTTGCTTTTAAACACAGCTTTAAATAGGTTTAGACAAACTACTGTTTATTGCTCACCTCAGTTTTAGAAGCTGAACACATGACCATTTCTTACAAATGAACAATAACCACAGAAATAAAGAACACAAAAAAAAAAAAAATCAGGTATTAAAAATTTTAACTGGAGACAGTACCAGAGAGCTGGGCTGCTGACAGTTTTTAAATGCCTCATGATGCAGAAGAAAAGGCAGGGAACAGAAAGCACTGCCTAGAGGAAAAGGATCAAAGCTATCTTTGCAGTCCTATGAATTCTGAGCTACTGCAAAAGTTAAAGCTTCACACAATCCAAGTAGCCTCAACAACCATTCCAATTTACACAAGTTTCTGTGGTGCTGCTTGTGGTTTGTTATACAAGCTGCAATAGTCAGTGAGGGGTTCCCTCCCACCTCTGCATCCAGGAATCACTGGAGAAGCAAGATTCACCTGCAGTAGCTAACACTATCTGCATACAGAGGAAATCTTCTCCTGATAGAGTTAAAAATCTTTGCTGGAGACCACAAGAATGAGATTTAAAAGAAAAGGTCAGTGGTTCTTACCTGTTAATTCAAATTCTGTTGATGCAAATGTGTCAACAGTTCTGTTAAAATGAGTGCTGTTAATTCAAATTCTTAACTGTTCTGATAAGCACATTATCTTCGATTTCTAAGACAGATTTTGGTTAAAACTCTGGAGTGCTTTTCATTATACAGATTTAAGGGTTCCTCTAAGGTCTCTGAAAAATACTGTGCTTTTGGGATTGGAAGGAAAAGAGCAAGGTCCAGAAGAAGGAAAAAAAAAGGAAAAAAAAAACCAAACAAACATGAAAGATATAGTAACAAACTCTCTTCAGTTAAGTTTGAAGTGCTCACAGAAATCAAGTAAACAAATGCAGATTTTATAGTACCCAGAAAATCATCACATTCTGTTTATGCTGAGTCTAAATTTTAAGAATGCATTATCATTTTATTCACCCCCTCCCCCTTTCAGATATGCAAAGATAGTTTCCATAGCAACAGGAAAGACTTAGTAGTATCCAAAGGCAGAATAACACTAACTTATGTAATAACTTGAAACTCACCTTGGTTTGTAAAATGTATATATGCTTATTTTAGGACAACTTACATAGTGGTTATTTACTTTTAACACATACCATATGTGGTGAAGATAAACATCTCAAGTTCCTGTATTTTAAAAAGCCAGTTTCACAGATAGGATGCAACACACTAATCCCAATGAAGTCTCCTCTTAAATCAGGATTTCTGCAGTAAATTAGAGGCAAGTCTTATGTAAGGTAATACACTTTTGACTTCTGAGGAGTTTTTGACAGTGCATTAAAAATTACCAAAAAAACCCGTAGTAATTTTCCTAGCTTTCCCACAAGACCACAGCTCTTTGCAATATGTTCCTCTGCCCCAATACTGATTGAGAACAGATATTAAATACAAAAAGTATGTACAAGTTACAGCACACAAGCTAAAAATCAATTAAAAGGATATCAAATTGCTCACTTCATACAAACTTCAAAAAAAACCTACATTTTTAGGTGGGTGTTTTTCGTAGTGATAGCATCATCGTGGGAAGTCTTATAAAGATCAACTGCCTCTGTCATTTGGTCCAGTCCTCCTTTGACAAATACATGGCAGCTCAACCTAGTTATGATAGATCAGTGTCACTGCAGTTAGTTAGAAGAAAACGAGTCATGCCCAAGTCGCGTAGCAGCAGCTAGCCAGAATCTGGTAGGAGATCCCCAGAAAAGCAGAGCTGTCTTCACAAAGCTCATAGCGGAAAGGGCAACACAAAAACCTGCTGATGGAGGGATGATACTGAGTCAAAGAATTTCAGGGAGAGACACTAAGCAGTTTTAAGAAAGTGTCTACTACAGACTACTGTAAGACGAGAAAAAGAAAACACCAGCTAAATAACCTGGCTAATTCCCAACAGCAAGACCAGGGAAATCTTCAGAAGAGGTGAAGCTGGTTGTCAAAAAAAAAAAGCTCACAGGACACCAGACAGTGCAGAATGCACTGGCAGAAGTACTGAAGAGTTACAATGAAAACACTGGAAGGCTGTAAGGCAAAAATACTCAGCTATGGACAAAGGAAGTTACAAGTGCTTGAGATCTCACCTCCAAGTGGGATTCCAATGCCACTCAGCTACATAAAGGCCAAGATTTTTCCTGGCTGACTGGATTTTAATCTTTATTTCAAAAACCTCTACAAATCCAGCCAACTACAGCTGTTTTAGCTATATCTTGTAGCTATGACAATTCACCAACTGCTGATTGAGCTATCAAAACCTTGAAACCTTGTTGCACAAGGTTTCTTTGCTGGATTTCTCCTATTGCTGGGTTTCTCCTATTCATTATCACTAAAAATAAAAAATACGCTAAGAAATTAAAAACCTAATGAAACTGAGAACAGAGCAGAAACTAATTGGGTTTCAAGGACAGATGACTGCATTGAGACACTGAAAGTAAATGACAGCTTGAAGTTGGCATCCTCTAGTGGAGAAAGGACTCAAAATTTCTGTCCTCCCAACAGAAAAGGCAAGACCAGATCATGAAGAGCTTAACTAGAGACAAACAGATAGAAGCAATAGAATAAAAAAAGCCTGAAATACTCAGTTTTCATCACTAGAGAAATCTACTAGCCTTAAAAAGCAGTTTGCTAGGGAAGTGACAGAATTCTCATAGCTCACAACCTTTTAAGACCAGTGCATGCCATAATAATCATGCAAAGATCATTTTGCTACGTGACCAAAATCACTGCACTCTTTGTATTACTCCACCATACATGAAGTCTCACACACAACCACCAACTTCCAAATGGATTATTCAAACCCAAAGAGGTCACTACCGCAGTTTCACAGTTACCGTAGTGATGCAGTTCTATGAACAGCTAGGCTCATGCCATCACAGGAGGCAGACCACCCTTTTGCCGCACTGCTGACCCCACCTGCGTAGTCCCATCCTCTCTCTTTGCACCGGTGCTAGTGCTTAAAGCATATCAAGGAAGAGTCTGATCCATCAGTTTTTCCTGTTGCCTGCATTTCTTTTCACATTCCTGCAAGCTAAAGCAACAGACAGTGCTCATCACAACACTGGGGGCAAAGAGGGTACAAAGTAGAAAGGGAGCAGGAACTCCCTCCCTCCTTGTGGGTTGCGAGTACTGGTATGAGCATGAGTTGTCCTACTAGGCCTCTTGTGCTAACAATATTGCTTGCATGGCCAGCTGGGGTCAACTCCAAAGAAGAAAGTCACCCTTCAACAGCCACCCACATTAGAATGGCTTAAACAAATTGTGAAACTGCAGCTAAAAATACATGTTTTCTAGAAACCCTCGCTTCTCAAATGCTGAAGTCAGATCAATGTGAAGAGCTCAGAGTGTAAAGATGATGGATAAGTTCCAGAATGGAAACTCAACTAATAGAAAAAAAAAAATCTTTTAATGACTTTCAGGAGAAGGTTACATTATGTCGTCCATTGTTTCTTCAGTAAATACAACATAGTGCTGTAGTTAAAAATGGTCTAGCTCGATATTATATTATTTGAGAGAAATTTGTTAGCCAAATACAGGTCCAGGTTCACTGTCTCACCTGAAAGGCAGCCAAATTAATCCATGATCATGGATTAAATTTACGCTTTTAAACAAAAAAAAAAATCCACAATTATCCAGAATTATAAAGCAACTTAATTAAAAGTCAATGAATAAACTGAATGTGAAAACCTGGTGTTATCTTCAGGCTCAGAACAGAAGGTTCCTTGAAACTTTCTACCAAATTAAGCAGTGAACAAGCAGAGCCAGAAGGAATAGAAAATAGCCTCATGGTGTTCCATCCCGTGGAAACACAGTTTTGTTGATCTGATTTTCATAACTGTGACTAAATATCTTCAGCACAGTGTCAGATGTTACATATACAGCTATCATTTATAAATTACCATCAAAAAGGCACATATACGCAGGAAGACAACAATAATGATAATCTATATAAACAATTAAGTAAATGCCTGAATATCTGATGAAATATGGCAGGAGTAAAATCTTCAGCTCTTTCCTAGTCCTAAAATTCATCGTACATCCCTTTTCTGTCATGTGTCTAGATTATCTTTGCCAGTTTCTTCTCTAACCCAGTAAAAACCTCCAACAATGGGAACTTGTTGAACGATCTACATGATTTGACTGTGACAGGTAAAAACTTTCCAGCCTAGATTTAACCTAAATCTCGCCCACTACGATTTACTTCCTCTTAACCACTACATCTTAATCACGAAGCAAATGGAAAAAGTTTAAAAAAAATCTATATGCTTCTGTGAACTATTTCTTACATACACACCACTCCCACAGCCTTTTCCATCCCCCAAAATAAAGCAATACTTCAATATTTTTTTTGCATCAGTCATAGGTTCTCAGCGTCTCCAATCCACATTGCTACTTTCCCCTGTACTTTTTGGATTGTTTAATACTCAAGACTAGACACAAAAGCGCAATCAAAAAGAAAAAAATAAAAGCCTCTGTAATTTAAACTGGATCAGCACATCCAAGGATAGCACCCACTTTTGCCAGCTGCATAATGTTGCTTATTCAGATCAATTCGTGACTACAACTCCTGGATTATTTCCCACAGCTGTGCTGCCCATACACCTCTATTTGAGCATGACAGCCTCCTCCTCATACAGCATTTTATACTTAGCATCTTTTTATCTTCTGGATTGTACTTCTCCAATCTATCAAAAGGACTGAATTAAAAGTTTATTCTATTCTTCTCCAGATGAGTATTGGGAATCCCTCCTAAGTCGACAGCACATCTGTAAGTTTTATCTTTTAAGATAATAGAACTAAAATCATCCTCTGAACATGTCATCTGGTTTTCTCCCAACCTTCAAGAGTTCTTCCAGCTTTGCAAAGAGTAACTTAAAACTATTTGGGGGTTAGTTACCAGACAGACAAACAACTTACATGATCAACTGAAACACCATATTTATCAAGTGGATGAACATGGAACTATGTTAAAAACTTCCTAAAGATTAAAACTGATTCTAAAATGGCTCTTAACCATACGTATTTTCCAGACCAAACAGACATGTAACACAATAAATCCACTTATAACATGTTAAATTTCTCAAATAAATGCATTTCTTCACCAGATTCACTGCTGGGGGGGGGGGGGGGGGGGGCAGACAACCACCACAACAGCTGACAAGCATCTCAGTACTTTTACAGTCCATAAAATATAGAAAAAAAATACTTTTGTCCATACAGACTGACACATCAAAATTGATTAAGCATGAAATGTAGACAGCATCAGCACTATACATAGCAAGAACCATTTAATACCGCCTACAACCAGATTAATTACGGTCTAAAAAAAAAAAAAAAAACCTGTTCCAATACAGCATTTTCACAACACCCTTGGGAGGTACAACTGCTGCTTCACAGACTGCGGATGTTCCAACTTCCTTAGTTTACATGGCAAGCCAACAGATTGGACAATTTATTTCAGAAATGCCGTGTCCTCAAACAAGATCGCTAGATCACATAGCCTTGCACCTCCATCTCAAGAGTTACTTCAGGAATACTGCTGAAGTTTCATTAATTGTAATTCAAATCCATGGGTTTAAAGTGTTACATTGAGAAGAAACCCATGCATGTTTCATCCACTTAAGTTCAGTAATTTTAGCTCAGGATGTCAGTACTATTTCAAACAACATCAGAAGCTTTTCTCTGATAAGAACTGCATGCTACTTTGATTCAGAAGGGGTATGTTTGTTTTTTTCCTTCTCTCTTCCACCTTCTGCACTCTCTCTCCAATTAGAGAGCTTTTTGAAAAGCACGTTATGAGACATGACAAACTTCTAAATGTTTTTGACTATTTCCTAACATACAAACCCCATGTTCCTAAGTGAACAGTCTAAAGACCGTAAAGCTTCCTACTATTCATTACAAGATAGATTCAGAACGTGCATAAGCAATTCAGAACCGTCAAAGCCTGTGGAAATTAGGTTATTTCAAATGTTTCAGTGCAACTGCTGTTTTTAACTGCAGGCACTGCCATTTGCCATAAGTACGGCAGTATGAATATATTCACTTTTTTTAAAAAGAATTAAGTCAAGGCGAAAAAGCTTTCCACACTTTTCCGGAGAACTAAAACCCCTCCGAGGGCACAGGATGGACATCTTTGTCTTTACAGCACCGGGCTCCCGGGCGGCGGCGCGGCCAGCTGTGCTGAGATACGGCCGGGCCCGCAAGTCCGCCGGGGCGGGTCACCTCGCCTCCTCCCCCGGGTCTGCTGCAGCCCCACATCCCCGCCGGGAGGACGCCCAGCATCTCTCCTAGAAGGCGCCCTGCGGGTGCGGGAGCCCAGGGCGGCTCACGGCTGGGGCCGCGCCGCGGCAAGCGGCTGGCGGCGCCCGAGACACCCACCCACCCGCACGCACGAGCGGCACCGCGGCCGCCGACGCGGAAGCGGCGGCTCCGGATCTCAACAATATCGCTACTCAACAGGATCCTGCAAATATCCTGCGGCGGACTCCTTCCCGGGGAGGAGCAGCGGGGCCGGCGGTCGGCCAGCCCCCGCCAGGGCAGTACCGCAGTGCCGCCGCTGCCGCAGCCGGACCCCCTGCAGACCGGCCCGGCGCCTTCTGCGTAGCCGCATCGTGGCCGGCCCCGCGGCGGAGGGAGGCAGCTCAGCGGCGCTCAGCAGCACCGCGGCCCCGCCGGGCGCGGCAGGGCCCCAGCAGGAAGGCGTCCGTGT
>VYZW01024051.1:2658-17752 GCA_013401315.1 Balaeniceps rex
AAGACTGGCTAAAGTGTGAATTTTGATTACACGCAAATCTCTGGAAAGATGCTTCTTACCCGTGACTGTATAAAATGCCTAGTCTTACACGGACAAACTTCATCTCTGTCACAGATAACTACGAACAGGCTCCCTGGTTGTGGGTACCTACCAGCAGGTGCTAGCTGAATAGGCGACAGAGAAGCTGATGAAACGGGTTAACATTTTCACCTCCCCTTTTACCAACCCGTTCCTACAGTAACCACAAATAATCCTGACCCACCCCTGTGCCCCAGAGGGATTAGGTTTGCTTCAACAAGTGCCCATTTTTGAACATTTTGCATAAACAGCTAAAACTGTTGTACAGCTTTGAATTACCAACCACAGAATCATTATTTAATTAAAACACAGAAACGTTCTATTTTCCAATTTTAGCAGCTTCATCTTCTCAGCAGCCTGCAACCTGCATGGCAAATAAATATTCAAGAAGTTTGGCATCACTTGGAGGAAAAAAAAAACCCAGAAGATGACTTTGCAAAGAGAAACCAAAAGAAATTTCCACAGAAACAAAAGGCATTGATGTAATCTACAGTAAATTACTTGGCCTTAGGGTTAAAAATAAGTAAATAAAAATGTAAAAAGGGATAGACAGTAATCCTAATGAGCGTAATTTACCTGAGCGGTTCTTTGTTGCCATCAAGAAGCTTGATTTCGGAGCAGCAGGATTTGATTCAGCAGCAGATCCTTTGGCTCTGGACATTATCTTTGACAACAGCGATTTGGCAGGTGGCCCTTCCCTGATGGGCTGATACAAAGGCGTACACGGAGTCTCAGGCACCGAAACATTCATCGAATTCTCCCAGTCCTCATCAAAATCATCAATATCAAAGTGATCAAGGTCAAAGTCTGTATCATTTGTACCCAGACTGTCTTCTGCAGGAGTGCCAGTAGGCGCTTTGCTCTGACCTTTCAGAGCTGTGCTTGTAAGAGGCCTCTCCAGCAGATGACTGTTTCCACCGTTTCTCACCCCTGGTTTTTCACACCAGCTGCTGTCGAAGGACATCTCCGAACGGAGGGAAGCTCCATCTTTGCCATTTACCTTGGAAGACGACAGCGTTGTAGTTTCTGGGCAGGTGATCTCCTCAATACTTTGCTTTGAAGCATAAGAGGTATCCAAGGTTTGATTTTTTTTGGTAGAAAAATTGCTTGAATTAGCAGTCCCAGAAAGCATAGATGGGAGGCTTGTGGATTTTGGTGAGTTTCTGTCAGAACTGAAGCTCCAGTTCGGGCCAGAACACAGAGCGGTACCAGGATGTGCAAGAGGGCCCTGCTCCACACACGCCTTCCAGTTTCTAGGAGAAGTGTTGCTTATGCTACTTTTGTTCAAAGTGACAAAATTAGCTAGCAGTTTTCTCCTGGGAGAGATGGCAAGGGAAGAAAGAAGAAAAAAAAAATATTTAGTCACAAGCAATGATTTATCAAGTTCTACAACATACATTAAACAGTTTTGTCTCTCTCCTACTAAAAATATTAACATATGGTGGTTACACTGTATTCTGTGTCACTATATTTTAAAAATATTTCAAACAAATCTAGGGAAGAGAGAATAATACCAGAACTCAGTTGAACAAAATAATTACAAAATTACTACATCTTCTCTGCAGACATAAAAGAATTCCTAATAGCAAGGAACTGATCCAGGCAAGGTAGAGCACTAAAAAAANTAAAATAGTAAAAATACGCTTGAACCAAATTATGTTTTTATGTACTTTCTAAAGACTATATCTGACTACAGTAATAAGAGGAAGTAGAATAAATTCATTTTACTGAGAACATTCAGAGAAAGCACACAGTCCAAGTCCAGTAAAAAACCCAAACAAAATCCCAAATCTCAATACTTTGTCTATGTATTGGGTCATCAGATTATGCAGGAGTTGAAGCAGCAGACTGCAGTAGCAATAATCAGATTGAAAGATGACAAGTACGTGGATATTAGGAGAAGTCATAATCACTGTGGTCAGTGATAGCAAGTCTCACAGAGGGAATGTTAAATTAATGTCTCTGGTTACAAGAAATCAGGATGATGCCTAGCAGGTTGTATCACATCACCCAGCAGGTTGTATCACATCACCCTGCTGCTTTGGAAGCATCTGGTGCTAGTCACCTTCCAGAGAAAAGATACAGGACTACCTATGCCTCAGACTGAATGTGGACCTGGATTCTTTCTTCTGGCAGAACACTGGGGTCATTAATACTTTCAGCAGTTTTGAGGATTTTTTTTTCTTCATTCAGTCAGTAATTTCGAGCTTTTAAAAAATCCTTCCGTATCATCTTTTCAGTGCGATGGAGACACCTGCAGGCATGACACCGCTTCACACAGAGCATGGAAATGCAGAAGGCTGCTTATTAAAGCGTACCTGAGACCTCTCTGCTGGAGGAGTTCTTTTGCACATGACAGAGACTCAAGCTCATGAAGCGGAATGGCATCTACCAGCTTACAGATATCATCCATGACGCCGTAGAGCTGCTGTTCCAAATGCAAGCCCTTATCTGTTAGATGGAGTGTATTTTAGCATCCAGTAATACTAATTTTTATTAGAATATATAACAAGATGATATCACTCTCCCAAAAGACAGTAAACTGCAATAAATAAATCTAAAGATTTTACTTTCGATATGTTTTTAAAAAGTCCATTTGCATAAAGAAACTGTTTCTGTGTGCACGAACTCAGCTAGTCTACATATTTTTGCCCTTGCCTTTTAATTATCCATCTCTATATGTTTGCCAAAGCTCACCACAGTTCTTTCAAACTTATTTCCAAAAAACACTCAAGTTTACACATTTTGCTTATCTCAAATCACCCCTCCCCAAATACACTAATACACATTTTATCAAAATATGACCTTCCCTTCCAAATTTAGTACCACTGCAAACCATCCAGATCTTGCCAGTGAACTGCACCAGACCTCAAACCGCTGCTACCGGGGGTGTGATCCCTCAGACTAAATTCTGGCCTCTGCTGCACTTGCCTGACTCTGAATTACCTGGTGGTCCGAAGGGCACCTCTTGCAACAAGCTAACGGTCCAAACTGACCAGAGTTTGCTATAGGTACACAGAAGCATGACAAGATGGAGCTTGACTAAATTGACAGCATCGTTAAAACATAAACACAAAAACACTGCTCTGGGCATTTATAAACACGAAACTTTAAATGACGTTGTAGAACAGTACCATAAACTACATTTTTATCTGTGCTGAGAGGAAAGACCTGCAGCCTTAAAGCCAGGTTGTGCCACGCCTATACTTTTAATTCTGCAAGTGAAACTCGAAAACATTTTAGCTCGGTAGCTCCCAAAGTCAACATCTGCAGGAATCAAATGGAAGCACTGACACAGCTCCAGCTTACAGCGATGTGTCCTTGTGCCGTAGCTGACTTCGGGAACAATTTGGTCAATCTGTGCTTTTAAGTTCTGAAAAGGAGGTCTGTGCGGTATCCCAGACTGGTATGGACAAACCCGGAATCGGGATCAGACAACACCCCTGAGCCTACACAATGTATACACAACGTCTGAAAATCCTGTACAAGACTCAGGCCCCTGCTTCCTTGTCCCCACTGGTCACTGTTAGTTAATGCTCTCAGATTACGTGGGATACGCAGGAGAACAAGAAGTTGCAAAACCATCCCCAAAACCAAAGGCATAAAATTTCAAAGTGTTTCGTGTACCTGCATCGTCTGCACTAGGATCACTTTCAGCAACAGGCTGCGTTGTGGCAACCTGCCCAGGCTTGGACTCAATGCTGCTGGCTGTGGATCTTCCACCAGTTGGAGATTCTTTAAAAATATTACTAATATTAAAAGAAAAAATCATTAAAATACAAATATCTGTAAATCAATGCATTTCCATAAGAGAAGTTTATCTTTTAGAATAACAGCGTTTAAGATGTGTGTAAAAGATAAACAAATTTTTGAAAACCTGGATAAAATCCAGGTAGCTGAGCAGTTTGTCCCTCGTCCTACATGCCAACGTGTAGAGACTTGTTTCAATAATTTATTTTCCTCCCACTATGAAAGGAAAAATAACTCTGCTTTTTCTGAAGCAAAAGCCACCTTAAACATCGGCCACAAACCAAAAAGTATTTCATAAAACATCAACAGCAGCTGTCAACTGCTAACCTGCCACGCAACAAGCAGACACAATCAACTCAATCTGCAACTTTAACAAGCACTGGTTTCCTGTCTTTTTTGGTACTTTTTAAAATCATCCTAAAGACAGACAGGTTTATCAACAAACTTTGTTTTACCTAATGCTTTTTACAGAAGGCGAGAAGGAAGGCAGCGCTTCTTCAGGGGAGGGGGGAACGATATCTAAGTAATCATCCTCTTCAAGCTCGGTGCCTGCGAACGGCTCGATGTCGACCTCACCCAGTTCTGGGGGGCTGTTTTTCCCACCGCTGCTTGGCTTCTGGCTCTCACCGCTTTTATCATTAGCAGCTGAAAGAGAAGTATATTAATACTGTTGGGTAACACTGTAAACTCATTCTGGTATAAACAAAAACGCAACTGAATAGAGGGAAAAAAATTAATAGCCAGATTTCAAAACACTCGTTTAATACAGTTTCTGACTTTTAAAGGACAAAAAAATTATTACTGCTCCCTTTTTCTCCCCCATTAAAAACAGACAAAAACCCCACAAACCCTCTTTTAAGTAGAAAACTTATATAGTTTGCCTACAGTTATCTTCCCCTGTCAGAAGAGAAAAAAATAGCTTCTTCAAACCTAAGAGGTATATTTTCCTACAAGAGATTTTATAGAAAACTATCGTCATATTAAATACTAGCTTAAAAAGAGTGTAGACTCGTCAGTCAGCATAGTCCCTGCACCAGAATTAGAAGATAAATTTACGTGTATAGTGCCTTATGTTACAAATCCTACCAAGAAAGGCCAATATCGTTAATTATTAAAATCCATCTCACAGAAAGAGGGGAAAAGGTAACAAAATATTCTCAAGAAGAAAAATACAGTTCACAAATCCTTTTGCCATTTAATGTAATGGCAGCGTCACAGAACGCTGTTCAATATTATTCAGCTGCACAAGCATATTAATTTCACAAATAAAGATGAAAACTTTCAAAACATAACAGGTAAGGCACATAAAATAGAGAAGCTGAGAGGAACCCAGAGCTGCCAAGGAAGCAGTGTGACTGATGGTCATGAACTTATTGGTCATAATCGAGGGTTGGAGTTTCTCTGTTTTGTTTTGGGTTTTGTTTTGCTTTAAAGCGAGAAAGATCTCTTTTTCTGGTTTAATATTTCTCATCATTACATTTAGGCGTAAGATGATTTTATGTCTCTTTTGTATGAATTGTAAAAGTGCTTTTTTTTTTTTTTCTATAACATCCCTATAGATTATTGCTCTTCATTTCTGGAATGCCATATGGGAAGTCTTGCAACTCCAATACTATCATGCAACCGGCTGCTACTTCTGCCACAGAGACAATGCTTCGCTATTTACAGCCCTGCACTTCCATCAGCTGCGGTTACCCAAACAAAATCCACGTACGCACGACTGCTTGTCAGGTACAACACGCACCTCCCTCTGATTTCTGAAAAATCAAGTTCTCTGTGTGCAAACAGGAATGTATTTTCTTCTAGCTCACTGGTACTTTAAAATAAATTGTTACCTGGCTGAGCCTCTTCCCTGTCATCATCCACAATCACATCAGCAGATAAATTCTCCCAAAGGTCCTCACCCACAGCCTTGTTACCGCTGCAGGGAGCTGAATCCTCAAGACAGATCAGAGATTGCTGCGACAAGGGTCGTTGTTCAGCCTCTGGAGAGGTCTCCCCACGCTCCGAAGCACCGCAGCTGCGAGGCCCCGTGTCATCGCCCGCGGTCCCGGGAGGGCCAGGCGGCTCATCCAGGCGGGGGTTCGACCTCTGGGAGGCCTTGCAGGTGGCCCGCTGCCCTTTGGGGGACAGGACCGGCGGTCTGCAGTACTGCTTTTTGAGTCCTGACAAGTCAAAGTCGTCAATGTCATCCCACTCATCTTCTACGGTAAGGACAGGGCCGGTGGCAGGACCGGGACCGGCCTCCCGGGCGGGAGCACCGCGCAGCCCCTCGGTCACGCTCCTCTTCCCAGAGGCCGCGGGGTCTTTTGACACCTCCCGAGGCCCGGCGAGCGCCGGGCTCACACAGGCCGGCTCGAGGCCGCGTCCACCGGGCGCCACTGGGAAGAAGCCCTGGCTTTGTGTTTTCTTGTCCTTGGAGGCCGGGAGGGACGAGGCGAGCGCAGCCAGGGAGGTGTTAACGTCTTTGTCCCTTAACGCAGAGGCGGCGGAGAGGCCCCGAGGCTCCCTGGGCAGGGCGCCGGCCGGAGAGGTCTTCTTGAAGGTAAAGCCCCTGGAAAGAGAGGAGCCCCTCGTCAGCGTCCCGGCCGCCTCCCGCGCCCCCGAAGCTCGCCGCGCACGCAAAGCTCTGCCACCCGCGGCCACCCCCGCCCGCCTAGGCCCCGCGGTACTCACGCCGGCCGGTGCCGCGGCGGGGGCGGCTTGCTGAGGGCGCCGCGGGCCGAGTGGAGCTGCAGCTGCTCCCGCAGGTTGTTCTGAGGCACGGCCGCCATAGCGGGGCGGGACGGGACGGGGCCGCCCCGCCGGCGGGGGGCGCTCTCCGCGCCGCGGGGCTGCGCTCACCGCCCGCTCCGCGCTGCCGCCACGGCCCCGCGCCCCCTTCGCATTCGGCGCCAAAACGCCGCTCGCCCCCCCCCATTGGATGGGTGCGCCGGGAGCGGAAGTGGCGTCAGGCGCTTCCGTTTCCATGGCAAAGGCGGGCTTTCGCCCCGCCCCTCGCACAAGATGGCGGCGCCGTCACGTTCGGGGACGGGCCGGAGAGCGGCGGCCGGCAGCCCCCGGCCACCGCGCCCCTGCCCCAGGCGCTTTAAAGCCGGTTATAAAAGCAAGCTGCGTAGCCCCGGGAGGGTTTCTACGCTTTGCGCCCCCGCGTCGCTCGCAGGAGCTGCGTCGGGAGGACGGTGCCGCCGTCAGACGCCCCCGCGGTGGGATCCTGCGCCGCGATCGGAAAACAAAGACAACACCACATCTCCCACCCGTGACCGTGCCGGTAACGCATAGGGCCGCGGAGAGCACAGCACCACACCGCTGACAAGTCATCTTTATTCAGGCAGTGGCAGATTTTAGCGTGAAATAACACCCGACAGAAGTGCCCCCTACTGACACACGGCCTTCTCTCACCCTCACGTGTTTATAAACCATTAGCAATAAGCTTCCTGTTTCTTCATTGATTCATAAAAGAAAATAATCCATTTCTTCGCTATTTGCATTAAAATACCCTATTTTTTAATACAAAAAATACTAAAAACATTCAATGAAAATAGATAAAACATACAAATCACAGCACTCATCTTTGTCTAGAGAAAGGAAAAATCACCTTCAAAGAAAATAAAAAAATCCCTGGAAGTTAGATCTGTTGATTGGGAAATGGGCACCTGAAAGAAGGGGTGAGCTTTGTTGGGGCAGCGTCTTAAAATTGGGTAGCTGTGTGGCATTTCCCCCGTCCAAGCAGCCCACCCTGTTGCCAGCAGCCCACCCTGTTGCCAACACCCCCCCAGCAGAGCCGCAGGGCCCTGATTCAGACAGGGAGAGCCAGGCACACCGCGAGCGCACCGCAGCTGGGAGGAGAAGGCAGGCGTCTGGCGCTCGGCACAGGAGCACGCTTGCTTTTGGCTGGGGAGAGGAGGCACGGGTCTTCCTACTGCAAGAAGCTGTGTGCAAGCTGAGGAATCTGCCTGCAGGGGACAACTTTCAGCAGACTGGTATTTCATCTTGTTCTCACTTTCTTGATTTTAGCATTCAGAAATTCACATACAATCAGGCGTTCCTTTTTCTATGCCCACTTTCCCCAGGCTGCGCTCTCCTCTTACACCTGAGGAACTGGGTAAGATGCACAAGCAGCAAGACCACACATATTCTTGCCACGTTCAATAAGGAAGTACCTAAAAAGAGAAAGAAATGCATATGAGTGAGCGTTCCCTACTCTGGCTGAGTCAGCAGGACGGATACTGGCGTAAGGCGACTGCTCTCATTATGTGCAAGCTCCTTTCTCACGCCAGCACAAGGAGCAAATGCCTGTGACAGAGCTGCTCCCGCCAGCAGTTAGCCAGGCAATGCTATTCCCCGTCCCCCTTACATCACAAACTAGCAGAGTTAGCACCTGGCTCTAAGAAATTTCACTTGCAGCTGGAAATAACTGGCGGAGCTGGAGTAAAAAACCCACTGCCAGCACAACCCTTTCTTCTCTGCCCCTGTAACCACGGAGGAGGCGCGGTGCGCTCCTGGCACTAGGCAAACCAGCAGTACGGTGGCTCTGCGCACGCTGGCTGAGCCCTGGGTGGCAACGGCAGGTCTGCTGATCTAAGGGTCTGCTCTAACCGGTCACCCCAGGACTGGTTTGTAGAGCCACGTCTCCTTCGCTGCCAAGGGTGGGATGATTTCCCCTGCCTCTTCCCAGAGTATGAAACAGCTGCGAAATTTCAGCTTGAGAGCATAAGGGCGACCTGGGGGCTGATGAGGGTGGGTGGAATCCCACGCACGTGACTGTCCTTTTACCAGGTACAGGGAGACCGTGGCGGGTCCGGTAGCGTTGGGACCTCCTTACCCATCCATGCCCCACAGCGGGCCCCAGGAGTTCTTCACAATCCAGTAAGGAGTTCCATTTTCTTCTCCATACCCCACAGCAAGGACAGCGTGGTTCACCTTGTCAGGAGTGTGGTCACATCGTGGGCTGCAAAGAAAAGGAAATATAATGCAGATTTGTTACATGAAAAAACAGCCTATAATTAATCATGGATTAGCCCACATTCTTGATTGTGCGCCAACTGCAAAAAGACCTAATGGATACTCTGAACTTCCAGTTGTGGAGAGCAGGGAGGGAAGCCAAGAAAAGGAGATACTGATTATTACCGGCCATATCTGAAGTCAGGGCGATAGGCTACATGGCCCTTTGATCTGAGCACCCGGTCCGGCCTTTTGTTCAGAATTAATATCAACATTGTCACACAAGAATGAGCTACAATGAAAAAAGTGAGCAAAGGAATTTTTCCAAGGAAAACCAGCAGCTCTTACTGCATCCCAGTAATGGTTTGTTCTGACCCAAAGTTCAGGGATACTGTTCCGCATTTTGCACAGGGAACAGCAAGTTCCTCAGTCTAAATACACGTTTCTTTGTATTTCCTCTGAATTTCCAGCTCTTGAATTGCACTTGATGAAAGTTGCTGCCTGTGATATAAAACAAGACAATACAAGGTACAAGCTCCCATCTCTAGAACACCTATTTTTAAACATTTTCAAATTGCAGGTAACTAAAAGATCAATAATCCCGACGACAGATTTACTTTCCTTGAATCTGTTAATAGTTGGTCTGGGGAGCATAGGCTGAAACCACTGCAGCATCAATTATTCCTTACGTTCTGACTTTAAATCTACCTTAGACTATAAATCTACAAGATAATTTTACTTGGCGTGTTCCTCAAACTGGAATCCTTTTACCAAGTATCTTGACCATCTGCCTGTTGCTGGCAGTTAACTTTGAGATTACTGTCTTCATTGCAACAGCAAAGCCACTCGAATTCACAGTGCTGCCTGCTCTTTCCCTTGCTGCTCCTTGGGGCAGATCACTCATGCTTAGACTCTTAGTTTAATTTTCCCTGCAGTTCTACATGACTGAGGTTTCATTACTCTAAAGTATTTTTCTAGCTCTCTCCAAACATGCACTTTTCCCGTTTCTTGCCTAATAGAAATCTATCCTGCCGCAGTTAGCTTCCATAGTCTTTCCAAAATATAATAATCATCCTTTTAAGTAGCTTTGTGCCTCGGCTGTAGAGCTGACACAACACTTGAGACCTTCTCCTGCTAGGTCACTTACATCTCAAACTAATTCTTCATCTCTGCTACTTTTCTTCCACCTCCAGCTGCAGAGAGGGATTGGCACGAGGTGCTCAGGGACCTGCCTGCCCTGCAGAGAACAGCGATGCAGGGACCCCTGCCTTAATAATGCAACCTGCAAACCTACCAGCTCAGGTGGAGGGCAGCGTGAAGGCAGCTACACCGCTCACCACCACCCCTCCGAGGTCTAGCACTGGAAGAGCCACCCAAGTCCCACAGAAACTTACTTTGGTTCGGGCTCACCCTAAGTAAACCAGACACGTTCAGCTGCAACACCTGGGCTGACCCTGCACCATCCACAGCTCAGAGACCCAGACACACGCATCAGCCCTGGGACAGGCTTCCCCCAGCTCTGCGGCAGGGCTGCAGGAGGATCTCCCGAGCTGACTCGCTGAGTTTCATTCCAAATACAGTCTGGTCTTCAGCTTGGACTGGCTGCTAGCAGTAAATTGGCTGCAAGCACACTGTTCCCTTTTCCCTGCGCTGTGCTCTCACCCCCCTGGGAAGTCAGTATATCAAGGCTCAGTTGACTTATGTTTGCTATTTTCTGTTTAAAAGAAAATGCAAGAATGCAGTCCAGCGTCCCCGTGTCCAGTGCCGCAAAGCGGGAGAAATGGGGATGCGAGTGATTCCAGCCCTACACCTTCCCCTCACCCTCACGTCCCAGGTTCAGAAATACTCACTTTGAATAGACTCCTTTTCTGTAGTGCATGAAGTTACCCGTCACCTCAAATGCAAAGCTCACTGGGTTGTGCTTCCCCACAGCTTCTACCATGCCGTCCTCGTCATACTGCAAAAAGAGGATCCCAGGGTCATTTATCTCCTGATTACGCTGGGACCAGTCAGGATCCCCGCACCAGCAGTCAGAGCACAGTGGGGATGGCTAACCCTGGCTTTCTACTTGCAGACAAGCAAACGAGTGCTGCTTGCATTGAAAGACAAGAACCAAGACTTTCTTACAGTCTGGAGGAGCACCCACTGCGGAAAGCAGGCAGAGACCTAGTGCCTGTATTTTGACTACAGCACTTCATCGGTGCCACCTTCAGAAAAGGGTGTCAGCGGTGCGCAGGAGAGGAGGAGTGTGCACGCCAGCGGCTCGCTCTGCTCCAAAGAGCGAGCAGGCTGCAGCTTGCACTGCAGAGCCTGGCACACCTCGGGGCATCCAAGCACCTTCCAGGTCAGGCTTGGCACAGTCCTGGAAGTTTGGAAACATAACCCTTGCGGCCTTACCTGCGTGATATTGATAACATCCTTGACAAATGCAATAGCCTTCTCTGGCTGGAACTTGCACGTGCCATTCTGTGCAGACAGAAAGGAACCAGTGTTAGAGCCTGCTCTGGACCCTGCTCTGCGGCTGCAGAAATGCATCTGAGCTGTGCTGGAAATACCTCGCCCCGGTACGGGTAGGTGTCCTCGCCCATGAGCCCTTTGTTATACAGTATGTATTCGAAGGCTTGGCTTGGCAGGCCCCTGCAAGACAACACAGCCAGAATGCAGATTAATTAGGATGGTAATGCAGCACCTTCCACAGAGCGAAGCCATCAACCTTCCCCCACAGTCCTACAGACCGTTCCCGCAAAGTGGGGGGAAAGGGAAGGACAGTGTGTATCCCAGACCCTCTCGAGGCATAAACTCCAGTCTGTTCCTGCAGCATCTCCCTGTCTGGGACTCCTGGCCTAGCCCATCGCGCTGTTTGGCACGGTCCTACACAGGCATGGGAAGACCTCATTCTCAGGGGTGCCTAATCCCCAGGGGAAAACGCCAACACAGGAGCCCCGAAGGCGCGAGGCCACGTCGCCCACACAGCACCAACCGCGCCAGCTCAGCTCTGCCGCCTCGCACACAGAAAGGTGTTTTTCCGTGACCTCTGCCCAGCCTGGCCGGGGTCCCCAGCTACACAGCACGGGGGAGGACAAGGGACCCACATCTTCAGCAAGCAGCTGCTTCCTTCCCCAGCCACCTCCGGGGAGCACATCTTGCAGAAGGAAGAACAGGGGAGCGTGATCAGGGCGTGCTCACAAGGAGAGGACTAAGGAGGAGTCACGAGAAAAACAAAAAGCACCAAGAGCGGTTTTGCTCGGCTCTCTGAACGTTCCTCAGGGACCGCTTATCTTACACAAAACATAAGATTTCAGAAAGCTTTCCTTTCTGCCTTCTCTAGCAATGCCAGTAGGAATTTACCAAAGGGGAAGCAGAGGTTTCTGCGGGTTCCTTAAAGTGCCATGAGATGCGTGTGACCCGTGAGCGGAGCAACAGATAAAACTCCCCTTGTTTTCCCTGAGCATGTTAAAGCCTAGCTACATAGCACCCGTGACCACGATATCAGAAGACATTGTAGCAAAACAAATATCAGAAGAAAAACTAATAAACAAGAGGAACGGCAGAGGTTAGGAAATGCTGGAGATTTAGTGAAACGTTCTAACCTCTAGGGAGGGTGAAATTAAAATAAGCAAACCAAACCAAACCCAACCCAAAACCGTTTTCCCTGACACGTCTCAGCCAAAGGGAAACAAAAACGATTCCAAGATCTGGAAGGATCCCAACACTAGATCTTGAGGAAGGCAGTCAATCACGGAACATAAGATACTCTTATTTCTATTCTTTATTAGTTTATATTACTTACCCACTGCATCCGTGGTTGTTAAAAGCCTGAGCACAATCAACTAACTGTTGTTCCGCCTACAGGAAAGTTTTTTGAGTCAGTATATATTCAACACCTTCATTCGGAATAAGTGAGACAGAACGCAACCCATGTGGCAGGCCACAAAAGAGCACCGGTTTTACCCATGCAGCTGGCTGTTCACCCGCTGCGAGCTGGAATCACCCAGCTGAATGGCTCCATGTTCCAAGGAGCAGGATGAGGAAGATGTGGAGCCAGCAGCCCAGGATGCTCCAGCTGCAAAGAGGCATTCCTCCGCACGCCGGCCGGGACACCATCCCACCCGCGGGAGCGCTGGCCGAGATCTCTTTCAAAGGTCAAGTTTGTTTTTAACAGTTATACCCAACCCCCAGCTACTCTGATAAGTCATATAAGCAGCTACTGTCTTTCTGGTTCTTTGAGAACATAAATCCTCTAGGATTTTAAAAATAAACAGTCTCACAACATGCTGCTTGCAGCAAGCTGTTTTGCAGCAAGGAGCTCCTGCAGGCTGGCAGCACCAGACACAGCTCTAGCTAACCACGCCTGCTCCCAGCGACAGGGACCCGTCAGCCTCCGGCCCCTTGGGTTTCATCCTGTTCCGAAAAGGGCTCTGCCCAAGCCCGGGGCAGCGGGACACTCCGCCCCCGAGTGGGGATGGCAACAGGCACAGCCTTGGGCACGGAGAGCTCCCGGCCACACTGCCCCATGCCCACCCCGCCAGTGTTGCTCAGCTTGCGAAGAGCTGCAAAGGGTCTGCAGGGCTGGGGGTGCCTGCCACAGCCACAGGCAGCCATGTACAGCTGGACTTGGAACAAGCAGCCGGCGGCTGTCCCGGACAGGAACGGGCTGGCCCTGCTGGCAGCCCCAATGGATAACCAGAGGCAGGACTTGCCGTCAGTGCACAGGAAACGAAAATCTCTTACCAGAGAGAGCAGCTTTCCCGTCGCAATAGCAATAGCAGACTCCAAACACCCTGTGGTGGAAAAGGTCCAGCAGCTCCCGCAGGGACCCTGCATTAGGAACCGGAGAAGAAATGCTCCGTAACGTGCCGCAGGGTCACTGGCCTCCCTGAAACACCGGGGCTGGGGCAGAAGGGCATGCCAGGAGCACAGCGCTTCCACTCTCCACTGGCAGCCAGGCTTCGCCTTCTGCTCGTCCCCTGCCCAAAGCTGCCCCAGCCACCCCCGGCCACCTTTGCCCCAGCCATGGAGGGGGCCCTGGGGGAACCTGCTTGCCTGCGGGCATGCACACCCCAGCCCTCCTCCTCCTGGCACGGTGCCCTGCCTGCAGCGGTTAGCCCCTCTCCCGGCCTGCTCTTGGTGCATCACCGATGACACACACTCCTCACCTGGTTTTTCACAGGCGTCACGTAATTTCCCTTCTTCCTCCAGTCAATGGAGTCAGGATACGGCCCGGAGCTGCGCAGCAAGTTCCCCTTTGTGGCCGAGCAGTTCTGCAAGCGAGGTGGGAGGGCTGTGGCAAGCCACCGTGCCGGGGGACAGTGGCCCACAGACAGCTGCCCTCCCCGGGGTGGAGGGAGCGGCGATCGCCACACTGCGTGCACAGCTCTGGCACGCTGCACAGCAGCCACTACAGCCGGGGAGCCCTGGGCCAGCCCTGGAAGAGCACTACCAGCCCGCACCCCCGGCGGCGGTGCCCGAGCTGCTCAGGGAGCTCCTAACTACCCAAACAGCCGGATCAGGCCCGAGGTCCACCCATAAAAACACAGATCAACCTGCAAAGCCGAAAGCAGAAGTGGCAATTCAGCCAGAGCCAGGGTCAGGAGGCAGAGGCTGATGGCTGGGACAGAAGGGGATGGGGGGTTCTCCTCGCTCTTACCCAGGCGCCGGCGGGATGGGGCACTGCGCTGAGCAAAGTGCATTTCGGGTGGCACAGCGATGGGGTGCCGGCCCATGCGTGGGTGCAGCACGGCGCAGGGCCCCCCGCGGCTCGGGGTGCACCGTCCTGCCGGGCCCCCTCCTCCCCGCCCGCGGCACGCTCCCGTCGCTTACCTGGGGCTCTCTCCACAGGTACAATTTTTTAAATTCAGCGAAGGTCAGATCTGAAAACTGGTTCAGACTCACTAGAAGGAGGGAACGGGAAGGTTTCGCTCGCTAAGGATCGGAGTCCAAAGCGAGAGGAAAGGCGGGCCGGGGGGCTGGGAAGCGGCTCCTACTCTGGAAGCTGTGGTTGCCGGCGTTGTGCTCGTCGATCTGCCTCTTGTTGCCGAGGAAGATGCGCAGCCTGCGGGGGTACTCGCCCGGGCCGTACCGCCGGTTGTTCTGCGGGGACAGGGCCCATCAGCCACGCACCGCGACCCCGGAGCCCCCCCGCCCGGCCCGGCCCGGCCCTTCCCACCGCCGCCCGCAGCGGAGGCCCCCCGGGAGCTCTACCTGCAGCATCCAGGCCTTGAACTGCAGCTCCTCTGCGGGAGAGAGCGGGAGGGCGTCAGCGGCTCCCCCGGCTCGGCGCGGCTCGGCTCCCCCGCCGCCTCCCCGGCCCAGCCGCGGGCCC